>CABHPR010157106.1:31790-45323 GCA_902168415.1 Peromyscus melanophrys | reverse complement strand
TTTTAAGTAACAAAAAGGAAGAAGTCAAACTGGAAAAGGTGATGTGGAAACACCATATGTCCTCTTGACAAATATTTCCATAATTTTTCGGCACACCAATCAGGAGATATGTGCCTCATTAGCTCTGAAGGAGCTGATACTGCTTGATTCTGGGTCATGCTGCGTTCCTGGAAATGGGTAAGTGCATCCTCATCTGTTCCCTGGGAAAGCACTTTCCACTAAAAAAAAACAATTGAACTCAAATACAGTTTTGTTAATTTTGTTTAAAGCTGCATATTGATTTACCACTACTTTAAAAAAGGCATTACATATGACAATTTATTCCATTAAACAATTAAAAATCTTTCTTTGCTCCAAATGCTATTCAAGATTCATCCTGAAAGAACAAAGCAACAAAATACAAGAAACCTCTTAGTGTGTATTTCCTGGTTCCCCAATGCCCCACTGGTTAATACCCCAATGCCTGCCACTAGTTGAGTATATACTCCCACAAAGATTTTTAAGAGAAACACATTGTTTGTCAAATGGACAGGAGTGCTGTTACTTATATGAACCTTTTATTTTGGTCACCAGTAATGTCATTATAACTTTATAAAAAGTTAACAAAATATTACATGAGTAGGTTTTGAGAATCCTGTTAACTACAGAAATAAGAGAGACCACTGAAATGTAAAAAGAAATAGCTAATGTCTGGATTCTCTTCATGGCTTAGATGCTAGAGAGTGTTGATGTAAGTGTTGAATTATAAGCTATTTATTCATAATATCTCATTGCTGACTACAATTATATAGAAACTTCCCATTACGTTACAACTTCTCTAAACTCTCTTGTGTTTATGATGCATTAAACATTTATGTGAGTGAATATTTTTCTCATGTAATAAGAAATTAAATTTATAGATTAAGTCAATGAATATAAAACTGCTTAACTATCAATAAATTTAAACAAGAACAACAGAAATCCCCTGAAGGTCAAGATTAATCATTCACATTTTTTCCCAGAATTACTTGAGAAAAAAAATCGTAAACCTCAGAAACCAATATTAATTTGATTAAAGTATATAATATTAATTCATGATTATAAATTTAATGTCATTTTGTTTAATAACAATATGGGCACTGAATAAAAAAACACAGTCTCATCTCCCATATTGATTATATTGAATTATTATTGCCCTCTTACTCTTTGGGGTTAAACATGTTGTAGATATCAAGGAACATTATTGCCAGGTGGTCTGGTTTTCTATTTTTTTACCATTTCAAATGATCAGGTCCACAAAGGCAGACAAATAATCACAGAAAAATAACCAGATAATAGTGTAAAACACTAGCTAATTCCTCTAAGAAAGAACACAGGAGACACTCTTATGTAGTTTCCCGGGAGAGTCAGAATAAAGAAAAGAAACAAAGTAAGTTATGAGTTGTAGAGAAAGGCAGGTGGGACCACTGGGCATGGAAGGGTGAGAGCCTGTGGGGAACTGTGTCTTACTTGTGCATACTCCTTCCTTATGGTCTTATCACTGCCATGATAAATGTAGACAGCTCCCGCATGGTCATCCTCCAGCGGAGCTCCGATCACGATGTCATTAAATCCATCCACGTTGAGGTCTTTTACAGCAGCAATTGCTGTTCCAAATCGGGCCCCACAGGGCTCATTCTTGTTTTCTTTTGTGCATGAATTATCCTTCAGAGATGAACAGCACGTTTGCTTAATTGGTTCCAGGCTCATTTGATATTCAAACCTTGTCTGGAGGGAAGACAAACAGAATGCTTAAGAGGTCCCAACACTGCTCCAGAGGAGCAGGTTTGTTTTTAAGAGCATGCTAAACCAGCCTTATGAAATAACCATTAGCATACCAACAGCAAACCTGTAGGATATATGAAGAAGTAGGGAAGCCAAAGGAGCCTCAGGGGGCAAGCATGCTGAGAATTCCAACAGGCTCTTCTTCATGAAGCTAAGGATATAATTAGTAGCATGTTTTTGACTTATTAAAGAACTGTAAAGGAAATCCTCCATTGTGGTCCCAGCCCTGCTTTCCTGACAGTGCGCTTCTTGGCCAAGACTCTGTCTATTCTCCACTGAAGACAAGGACAAAATCTACTCTGCTCAAAAGCAAACCTTTGAAAGCTGCCTGGAGTGGAGGGAACCATAGACAATGCTAAGAAAGAACACACTTTTTTTGGAAAAAGAGAGAGTGACAGAAAGAGGAGGGGAAAACACATAGGTTCTTTCCCCCAAACACACAGGAGAAAGCCAAGAAAAAGATAGGAAGAAAGGTATGTAATTTGGTATTTAAAATAATTAGTATCAGAGAAAAATAAGAATTAAAAAACAATAACAGCAAAACAAGCCACTAACCTGTCTGTAAATAGCAAATATCCTTTTAATAAAGAAGGCAAACATTACTTCTCCCAACAAATGATGTCTAAAACTACAATTGAAATCAGAATCTCCCTTCACTTGGCAAAGTGTTTCTAAAATCCATACTGTCTCCCAGGAAGAGCTTGATACCACTGCTATTAAGTTGCATCTGTCTATCACTATGGTAACTGTGGATGCCCCCAACTTAGCCAGGCTGGAGCTCTTGAATAGGTTATGAGCAGGATTATTTACCAGGTGAGTGGCATTTGTATTTGCCTTTTAGAAAATACTGCATACTCCTGTTTAGAAAAAAAAATGAATGAAACAAAACCTAATAGTAACAACAAAAACAAGCAAAAACACATTTCATATTTTCAAGAAAAACACAATTAAGGTCTGAAAGTAGTTTACTTGGATTCTAAATGTTCCTTTTGAAACTGTGAAATTGAATGGGCCTTGCAAACTTCTTAGATCATTTTTTTCCCCAAGCAAGTGAAAAATATTCTAGCTGTATTAGTGGGATCTGAAGGGAAGGGATTTTTCTGGATTCACCAAACTCAGATGTCCTTTTACCTGGTTCACAGCATACACGTAGACTTTGCCTTGTTCCTCTTTCTCTGTCCCCATGTACATGGGGGCCCCGACGAGAAGCAGGTCGGTATAAGAATCTTTGTCAATGTCAATTGTTGTCAAGACGCTACCAAAGTAGGAACCGATCTAGGATTCAAGACAAAACAGCAGGGAAGAAATCTCAGAAGTACTCCAGGAAGTGGAAGTCTGCCATTCTATTAATTGTCCTGGTCTAGAAGTGCAAGTGAGAGTTGGTGTCAAAGGCACCAAAATACAGAAAATCTTGCTAGCCAAATCTTCTGTAAACTGAAGAATGATGTGGTCCTGACTTTGAGGATGACCAGTGGTGACAGATTTCTGTCTAGGAGTTAGAGACATGACTACGTTTATTTCTATTGTAACTGTCCTTGCTTGTCCACGTATCAGATCAACACTACCATGGTGAGTTTCTCAAGGAAAAAGAAAATAAATGAGATTGGAGAGGGTTTTCTGCTTTCATCATTGTATAAATAAGGTACCATGGGAATATGCAACAAATTCATAAAAGTGGCTGAATGTATCTGCAATATTCTTGGTCTATGATTAGTGCTTACTCAATAGTGGCTAAGATGTGGTCTAGAAGTTACAAGGAATAGAAAAATAGGAAAAGATTTCAGGGCTCTCCTCTTGAACAACATTTTAAAGAAAAGGGCCCGTTTTAGTGGGGAACTGATTTTACACTATCTAAAAACTTAATCACTTTTCACAGATTGACCTGTATTTAAGACTACATTCTTAACGTTCCTCTTACAGATATTTCCATTGTAGGCTTATTTTTGTTCTCATAATTCTGCTTCTATAGCATATATAACATTTTTTTGGTGGGATGTGATGGATTGAGATACAGTCTTTTTCTGCAGACCAGGCTGGACTGGAATTCACTATCTAGCCCAGGCTCTTCTTGAACTTGTGGCAATTCTCCTGTCTCAGCCACTAGAGTACTAGGATCATAGATATAAGCTACCACGTTCACTATAAACAATGCTTGCTTTTCATCCTTGCAGGAACCTTTCTCTACTCTCATCTCCTAAACCTTGCCTGCCCTAAAGGTCAGGCCTGTAGTTTTCTTTGGATTCTCTAAAGCTAAGTGAAGATGCTTCCCCAATGCTTTCACTATTTTGCTACTGCGCACTGGGCTCCAGGCTGTTTCTAGAAACTGCTGGATATGAATGTGAGGATGCATTTTTGAATGTTCTTTCAGTGATCCTTAAAGTACAGCTTCACAGACATTTAAAAGGCTTATCATTTTTAAACATTTGAACTAATTATAAATTTTAACCCTCCCCTCACCTAAAAAAAACAGCCTGTAAGTCCTTGCTCTTTGGACACTCATCCCTAGTGTGTCAGTGGTCCACTGCAGCTGAGAGTGAGCTCACGAGCTGCCCAGCTCCACAGTTTCCTGACTTCCTCTGTCTCATTCCCAGCAGCTTTGGTTATTAGAATTTGTGTTGCCACAGGAAACACATCTCAGTGTAATGATGTTCTTGAATTACCCCAACTTCAAGAATGGTTGACTACATAATCATGGAGCAACCCTTTAAAAAGAATCTTAGGCTTAGAACAGAAATTATTACTATTTAAAAATCATCCATGGCATTCCCCTTTACTTACATAAGAATGTTTGTTTTATATTTTTTTATATCCCCTTATACTGGCAGGCAACTTCAGAATGGTAAGAGACTTAAGCTGTCAACAACAGCAACAAATAGCATTTTCCCATTCTTCAGCTTCACTTGTCACTTACTTCCACCTACTTTACCTCTTTCCTTTCAACTTCATAATGTTGATAAACCATTTTAGGTTGTTTATATGTTACCATTGAGCTGGAACAATAGTCTGTTTTATTGTTGATGAGTTTCTGAATGCAAATATGGCTAAATTAAAAAAAAAAATCCTTTCACCTGAGTGTGAGGGACTACCTCTGATGTACTCTGGGATTCCTCAGGAGTCTGCTGAGGATATTCTCCCTGTACTGTTGAACCATGCTGATGTGGGTGAAAATGACTTTGGTTAGGATGCTGCAGTTAGGGTAGGTGGAATTAGAAGAGAACTCTTTGTGTACTATGTGGTTTCTCAGACTGTGGTGGCCTTTTGCAGAGCCCCTGTGAGGTATGGCTATACTATCATAAAGCACATGGTTCCTCTGGGGCTCAAGGCTTTAACACTAGTGCCACTTCTAGATCAACTCAGTGTGACTCCTGATACCTGGCTGCAGGTTAGGATGGCTGCAGCCAGGACTGCCACAGAAGAGGAAGGTCGATCTGCTTTCAGCCCTGCCTACCAAAGACTAAGCAGAACATCTGCTTTGGGATGTCATTCAATATTCTGTGAATACGTATTGCTCTGATTGGTTGATAAATAAAATGCTGATTGGCCAGTAGCCAGGCAGGAAGTATAAGTGGGGTGAGGAGAAGAAGAGAATTCTGGGAAGAGGAAGAGCTGAGTCAGGAGTCACCAGCCAGACACAGAGGCAGCAAGATGACGAGGCAGAACTGAGAAAAGGTACCAAGCCATGTGGCTAAACATAGGTAAGAATTATGGGTTAATTTAAGTGTAAGAGCTAGTCAGTAATAAGCCTGAGCTAATGGCCAAGCAGTTATATTTAATATAAGCCTCTGTGTGTTTACTTGGGGGACGAAAGTGGGAGAGATTTGTTCTGACCGCCAGCCAGGACACAGGAAAACTTCAACTACAAACATCCTTGCAAATGGCAGAATGAAGTTAATGAACTCTCACTGTGGAATGCTTGGGAAACCCATAAAACCATGAGGGAAAAACACACACACACACACACACAAAAGTTACTCTAATTACTCTTCAAAACTAACCATTGAATACCACAGTTAGACATATTTTTCAGTCTAAAACACTGAATGTATTGATATTTGCCTACTGTATGTATAGTTTCCTAAATGACTTTTAATATTTAAGGATATTTTAAAGAGTTTTCTAATTTTAAATGTTGCATACAATTTCCCATCACCTACAGCATGATTCAATGTGTTGAATTTTAAGTCTTTCATCTCTTTCTTCTTATCTATATCCCATCTTCCCATTTAGAGCCAGCACAAAGTTTAGCTCCTATGAGTTTCCTGTACCAAGTATAACTTAAAGTGACCTTCTCTCTTATGAGTGCATCAATGCAACTGCCCTTTTACGCTTCTTGATGTTGTAGATCTTAGTATTTCTTGTGTATATTGAATAAAACTGCATGCAACCTCTGTCATCTATACATATCTACCTCTACCTCATTCCAACTGATGTGCTTATGACATCAAAGTTATGGCTACTTCACACCCCTCCAAAGAATCAATAGAAAGCCTTCTTCACAACGGATTTTGAATAATTGGGTTTTTTAAAACTTTAGGTCAAAAGTCACAGAATTCATACAGATTACAGAAAACAATTTATTTCGAGTTTACCTGCTCTCCACCGAGTGTCTGGAGAATTTTGATGTTCCCATCCTCCATCTTGTAGATGACGACCTGGCCTGTATGATTGTATCGAGGCTGTCCAGCGACATAGAGCACATCTCCAGGGACAGTGGCAGAGTTCACTGTGTAACCTAACCAAAGAGAGATCCCAGATGTGTACCCGGACCCTTAAAGTCCTTTGTAATATATTATGAATTACTTTAGATGGTTAGGCTAATCATTTTTATATTTTCTTGCATTTTGTGCTTGTGAGAAGCCTTTAATGTGCTCCTTCTTCCTATCACACCTGAATGGCTCTGCAATGATAATTTCCCCCAAACCAAGTTTTTCATTGTTTACAGATGCAAATGATACAACAGTGATAACAGAGAAGGGGGAAAAAGGTACCTGCATGCACTTGTGCACAGTCATGCACGTTCACACACACCTTGAAACCCTCCAATCACCATTGTGGAGCAAATAAATTACATTTTATTTAGATCAGTGATTCTCAACCTGTGGTCATGATCCCTTTGGGGGTTGCATGACTCTTTCACAGGGCTCATCTAAGATCAGCAGAAAACACAAATATTTACATTATGATCCATAACAGTAGCAAAGTTACAGTTATGAAATAGCAATGAAAATAATTTTACAGTTGGGGGTCCCCACAACATGAGGAACTGTATTAAAGGGTCACAGCATTAGGAAGGTTGAGAACCACTGATCTAGATACAAGTGTCTGTACTATCAACACTAATCATTTTATGTACTCAGATGACAGAAAATATAATCTCTTCCTGCATTGCTAACCATGTTTTTAAACTGCAGTTTTATATGGTTAAAGGTTGTTTGTCTGAGTTGTATCATAGAGGTATTGCCTTTACTTCCTGGCCATTTGCTGATGGACTAATGGCATTTAGGTGTTTTGTTGTTGTTGTTTTATTTTTTGTTTGTTTGAACATTTTTTGTACTATGCTTGAGATAACAAAAAGCAAGTTTGAGGACTTTTTTCCCCTTCTTTTGAATATTTTTGACAATAAATTTCAAATAATAGATTACAGGATCAATGTTCCTCATTCTTACAATGTGAGGTGAGCCACTTCCAAGACATCACTACTAGGGTTATTCCATGAGCTGCTGCATGAGAGTCATTCAGTTTCACTAAACCTTCTCAAGCATTGTGTGTGAGTACCATGATTTATAGTTGTGGGTGTTTTGATGGGTGCTAAATTATCTAACAACAGTTCTTTGCTGTGATTTTTAACTCTTTCTTTTTTAATTAAAACTGAGTTTTTTTTCACACATCTACTCATCTCATTTTTCATGCTCTGTAAAATTTTCTTTTACCTGCTTCTGCTTTCAACTACATATATTATGTTATGTGGACTTTTCTCATGAGTCCTGCGATTTTTTTTCCTAGTTTCCTTTTCCTTCCATGCCACATCCACTTAAGGTTTAAGAACATCTTGTTCTAGTTCAGTCAGAGTTATCTTGTTATGACAGAGCTAGCTCATGCGTGGGTCAATCTGATCATGGGCTCTCTGTCTTCATGCATCCTGCGCATGGCCAAGCACTCATCACAGGTGTCTCTGTTGATTTAGCTCACTCACCAGTGACAACTCCCAAGTTTGGCATTACCTTATATATTTGTATACACGTACAGCAAATTTTTCATACCATTGTTGGGTATTCACTCCTTTTTTTGAGGCTATAAGTCCATCTTTTTAGCTATAAGTCCATCTCTGCAGAGATGGAAAGACCCACAAAATAATGGTAAAGTCACTGTTGAGATACGTAGTGGCTTTTCAGATATTCATAGCCTTGATGGCCTGGGAAGTTTCTCAGATGTTATTAAAGTGAACATGATGTTTTGAGTGTCTTGATATACATGATTTTGAGGGGAGTTCTGGATCAAATGCATAGCAAACCGTCCCAAGAGGTCACTCTGCCAGTTAGGAAAAGAGCTTGAATTGTGGCTTTAGGTCAGATTACTATTATTTTCTGAAGGAAAAATAGTTTTGCGTTTTGTATCTGTAGAGAATGGAGCTAAATCAATGGATAACTCTCGCTACCCATAGGCTTGAGTTCTGCAGAAGGGAAGCAATGCTCTCATAGTTAGAAGTGACTTGTTACTGGAGTAGAAGACAAGCATAGTTCAAAAAGTCACAGAGAACCACTTTTAACTGTGAAGGAGATCATATTTTTAATTTAAGTAGTAAATATTTTACTATAAGTTAAATAATTGTTTTTTGTACAAATAATATGTTTATATAAGTACTAAGGGAACAAAACCAGTCAGTCATATTATCCTTTGTGAATTTTTTCATCTGTTTTCATACTTTCATCTTCCTTTACGAAGGATGAATATTGTCTAGTTTCATACCTTCTGGGAAGAAGCAAGGGCCTTGGTGATGGAGTAGGAAATGAATGGCTTATCTTCATTTTGTGCCTTTAGCTCACTTCTTGTTCCTTTAGAGTGTGTCAGGCATGATCAGAACATAGCATGGATGTATGAGAACAAAATACGGATGAAGGGGACAGAGTTCGGGCTCCCCCACATTCTCACTACCACACTCAAACACAATATGGCTAAGCACATACTGAGGCAGGTTATGGGGTGAGAAGAATTTGGGTGGATGACTCTGTCCCGAGAGGGGTGTTCATGCTACATTTCCCACTGCCTCCTTTTCATTGATGAACACATATTTCCATAGAGGGCTGGGCTCTCATTTTGCCCTCTTTGTAAGATTTCACATGGCCTCACTGGTTGCTTTTCACCCAGATTTCAGAGCAATGAACTCAGTATCTCCATAATTTTACAACACCCACAGCAAAATATTTGAAAGCTTTATTTCAGATTTGAAAAAAATATTTGGGGGTGGGTTAGGGGAAGCATATGAAAGACATCTTACACCTATTAGACACCTGTTGGTAAATGTCTTACATCTTAACTTTTGACTAAGGTAATGAAATGAACAGAAAATACACTAATATACTATAGACAGCATATGCAAATTTATCTTTTCTTATGCATAGAGGAACCACAAATATGCACATTTATGTACATATATTTGCATATATACGTTGTCAACAAGTACTTTTTCCAGTTTCATTGAATTGTAAATGATAAAAGGGGCCATAGAAACAAGTAAGGCTATTTTGATGTTTTCTTATGTGCAGTACAATCTTTAAAATTTAAATCATTTATGCATGCTTTAATCAACCATTGACTCAAACTTTAGGGGAATAACAGACTTAGGACTTTGTTTGATTTAAAGAATTTGATGATAGAATCCTAACCTAGACTACCAAAAATACAGCACTGTTAAATTAGTAATTAGAATAAGTGAATATAGGGAGTAGTGACCATGTCAAACACATTTGTTTTCTTCATTCAGTCTTTTTGTCTAAATACTTAGTTGTAATAGGATCAGTGCTAGAAACTGTATTATGTAACAAACCTGTATTAGTTTTCTACTGATGCTATAACAAATTACTATAAACTTGATGGCTTACCATGTACATTCCAAATGTCTTATTGTGCAGTTCTGTAAGCTACAAGTCCTATATAGTTCTCCCTGGACTATAGTGAGAAGCAGGTGGGGGCTATGCTCCTTCCTAGAGACTGTGGAGAGAACACACTTCTTTGTCCTTTGTGACCTAGAGATCACATATGTTCCCTCCTCCTCCTCCTCCTCCTCCTCCTCCTCCTCCTCCTCCTCCTCCTCGTCCTCCTCCTCCATTACCAGCAACACTGCATCTCTCTGGTCATCTCTTACAATTCTGTCTCCCTCTAAACACATCTAGGAAAGATTTTTCTGATTTCATCACTTGATTATATTGGACTATGGTAATATGTACTGGCTGGTTTTGTGTGTCAACCTGACACAAGCTAGACTTATCAAAGAGGAAGGAGCCTCAGTTGAGAAAATGTCTCCATGAGATCCAACTGTAAGGCATTTTCACAATTAGTGGTCAATGGAGGTGGGGCAGGCAGCCCATGATGGGTGGTGCCACCCTGGGCTGGTGGTCCTGGGGTCTATAAAAAAAGCAGTCTGAGCAAGCCAGAGGGAGCAAGCCAATAAGCAGCACTCTTCCATGGCCTCTGAATCAGCTCCTGCCTCCAGGATCCTGCCCTGTTGGAGTTCCTGTCCTGACTTCCTTTGGTGATGAACAGCAATGTCTAAGTGCAAGCTGAACAAACCCTTTCCTCCCCAACTTGCTTTTTGGTCATGGTGTTTTGTCGCAGCAACAGAACCCCTAAGACAAAGTAAGTCCAAGGATAATCTATCTCAGGATCCCTCATAAAGTTACAATTGGAAAGTCCCTTTTGCCTCATAAAGTAACACATTAATAGGTCCATGGAATAGGGCCTGGACATTGAATTTGTTTTTTGTTCGTTTGTTTGTTTTTGGCTAGGGTCTTAAAGTGAATTTCTGGCAATGAAGAGTGATCCTTTCTGTGGCTCTGCAAACACACAATCAACTGCCTTTCATAGGAATTATAATAATTTACATTTATAAATCCATCCATTATATAGAATGATAAATGAACTAGAATTGTTCTATCTAGGGCAGAAAGAAGCTTTAGGGTAAACTGGCTTTGATTCCAAGGTTTTCTGCATATAACAGTCTCACAGAATCTTAGGTTATGAAGAACTTCAAACGCTATCTGAGCTAAGCCCCCACCACCTTCTGTCAATTCTCTATTTCTTAGCCCATAGCATATCCAGGGATTGCTTGTTTCTTCACTGTTTCTCATCCAGAACAATGGTCTGCCTCATCCATTTTGTCGTTTTAAATTTGTTTAATATGTTTGGCACAACATAGGCACTCTGTATTTGTGAGTGCTTTCCCAATTAGCCCAGAGTCAGGTATTGTGATACAGGGAATACTCGTGTAAGAATCAGGTGACCTGACTGGTGTGTCAGAGCTGCTAGAGGTAACTGGAGCACAATTGCTCTGTCCTCTGATGATTAATTTAGAAAACAGATTAAGCGTGTCTCTCACCATGACAGACACAGTATGAAGCATGAGCTCAGTCCTGGCACCATCACACATTCTCAACTGTTTCAAAGACACACAGTACACTTCCTTTTCCAGCTTCCAATTTCTTCGAGATGTGGAGGAAGGTGGGCTTGTGTCAGGGAAATCATTTCCACGTCTATCTGCTCTAAATCACCTTCTACTCTAAGTCGTCTTTGTCATTTGGGCTTTGACTTGTTCGAGTCTGTTTGTTCTCTGGTGGGAGGAGAGCGGGATGTCTTCCACTGCTTACTGTTATGTCTTTAGACAACAGAGACCCAGACTCTGACGTCCTGCCTCCCCTGCAGCTGTCGCAAGTGCTCTGAGTAAGAAGAGATGTGGAGGTACCCCAGAACTTGGAATTTGCCTCATAAAATAGAAAGGAACTAGGGTCTAGAAAGAAAGAAAACTTGCCTCCAGGATCAAAAGCTCCTTGAAAGAATGCTGCGATGGTGAAATGGGGATACATCAAGACCAGGGTGTTTGCTTTATCACTGTACCCCAACGCTGAGAATATTGACAGGACAAGAAAGGACCTAAGGACAAGTGTGCTAAGTGGGGATAGGGGAACAGCATCAGGGGGGTCCTTTCCATTTTCTTTCTTTTCTTTCTTTCTTGCTTTTTTTTTTGTTTGTTTGTTTTGTTTTTTGAGACAGGGTTTCTCTATGTGGTTTTGCAGCCTTTCCTGGAACTCACTTTGTAGCCCAGGGTGGCCTCAAACTCACAGAGATCTGCCTGCCTCTGCCTCCCAGGTACTGGGATTAAAGGCGTGCGCTGCTGCCGCCGCCACCACCACCTGGCGTCCTTTCCATTTTTGTTTAAGCCTCTCACCTGTTTCCTGTGCCTTCACAGTGATGAGAGGCCCTCACCGCCAACCCCCACCCCACCCAGTTGGTTCTGAGCCTGGTATAGATCCTGAATAAGGCAACGACAAACATGCATCCCATCTTCTTATTCCTGGTGTTTTACTGAATGTGACTAGAAGAAGCTATAGATATAAGCTAGAATAGAATCAAAGAAAAAGCTATATGATAAAGCAGTTGAAATTTTTCTTTCACAATGAGAACTTGTGGAAAGAAATTAAGGATACATATTATGCAGGCCATGTCCAGGTTTTTCTAACCTCATTTTCTGTCTACCAGGTCCAAAGTTCTTCTGGTTTTATTTATAGGAAATAACGGACATAGGGGACACTCTTAAACAGCACGTGTCAGCTGACGCTGTTCCTTGCACTTGTCCAACCCCTCAGCAGGCGCTGAGCTGATGACCTCCAGCTTCTACGACTTTGACTCCCTAAGGCTGCTCAGAAGTCTGAAACCTTTCCCGAATCTTTTAAAACACCTTAGTCTTTCAAGCAATCGTATGACATGGTTTAAAACTACAGACCCAGGAGAAAACAACGTTATGGAAAAAAAAATCGTGGGAACATTTCTTTCGAAGAAGCTTCTAGCAGTTGCTTCCAGGCCTTACCTAAGTAAGAAGCAAGAGGTTCGTTCATTTTGGCGGGCTCAGGTTGAAAGGTGGTGTTCTGAGGGATGACAATCTGGTTAGCCTTCTGCATGACGACAGTTCCGTTCCAGTCATAGGCCCCCACTGCTCCAAGCATGACCCAGTCCTAATGTATGAGACAGAGAGCAATAAAATGATATTGGCAAACACTTCGGTAGCATTAACCATATGATAGGAATCGTCCAAAGTGCTTTATATAAATTCATATAGTCCTAAAAACAACTTTCTTTTCAAGAACACAATATTACAATCCCTATTTTAAGCCAGATGGTGGTGGTCCACACCTTTTATCTCAGTACCTAAGAGGAGGCAAAGGCAGGCAGATCTCTGAGTTCTAGACCAGCGTGGTCTACAGAGCGAGTTCCAGGACAGCCAGGGCTATATAGAGAAACCCTGTCTTGAAAATAAACAAAAAACAAGAAAACAACAAACAAACAAGAAAACAAAATCCCAATTTTAATTAAAAAGGAAGCTGGGGTACACTATGTAACTTCCACATTGAAATGGCAATAACCCTATATAATGGCCATGATGTCTTCTCTTCTTGCCTTCCTATATTATTCTGGACAGACACACACACACACACACACACACACACACACACACACACACAC
>CABHPR010157106.1:19381-31780 GCA_902168415.1 Peromyscus melanophrys | reverse complement strand
ACACACACACACACACACACACACACACACACACACACACACACTCCTACATCTTAGTCTTCTAAGGAATATTAATTAGCATGACCAATGAATACCTTAACACCGAGAAAAAGATTCCACATTTTAAACAAATGTCTTAAGTTTTTCATTTCACTAGGTGCGCAATTCCATTCAGCAGAGCTCAGACTGTCTGGTTCACAACGATTAAACTGGTAAAATATAGGAGCGGTGTGACATATTCTCCTAATAAGAAGCTTGCGAGGTGCCATTTTCTCCATTTGGATTAGACATCACAACCACAGCCTGCGCAGCTGCCCCTCAACATACACTTCAAAGCAATGTTACACAATCAATGGCTGGGCATTGCTTGCGGGGGAAATTTTGCAGGAAAGATCTTGCTTTCCTGGACATGATCAACATACCTGTGAATAATGAGCACTGAAACCGGTCTGAGACATTTCCATCTCAAAGGACGCTGCGGACTGGTCGGCTGTAGCTACAATATGGGAAAGAACACAGTAAGTGACTGCCAATGTCTTTTAGGCTGCCACTGATCTGCTGGACACCAAAGTGCTGGAATCTGGGGACCTGCCAAGCAGAACTATGGAACGTATTAGGGCACTATCAGCCATGTACTTCTCAACCAAAACTCCTAGACAAGGTTAAGTACAAGGAAGAGGATAGTGAAAGGACTCTTCTCCCATTCTTAAACATTGGCTTCCCATCCTTGCTGAGGGAACGTTGATCTACTTGCTTGCAGGGAGTTCATTTGGTCTTAAAAATGAGTTAAAATTAACATAATTTTAGCCAAGTCAGCCTGACTATCTGTTCTATACTGTAGCTGACTGTGATTCCTTGGTGCTTTGCAGAGCTGAATTACTACAGTAGGAGTCAATTGTCTTGTCTACTTGGTGTGGGAACCCTATCAGAGCTAAATTTGATACCCTACAGGGCTAAACAAAACTTCACTCATGTATTTAAAGAGATCCCTAACTCGTCGGTCCCACCTACACTTCAGGCCCTATATCCTCTCTAGGAGCCACTGTTTGATGGAGTTGAAGGATCCCAGTGCATGTTGGTCTTAATACTGCATGTGGGGATCATTCATCTCAGGAGGTGAATTTTTCACATAGCTCCCATTTGTGTCCCATCTAAGTCTATATTTTTAAAGAAACTTTATATTTTTAAAATACCAATTTTAAAGCTCATTGCTAAAGTCCAGACAAGTTAGAGCATTGTATGGAGTTGCACTCTTCTCAAAATATTTACAGACCAGAAGCCACAGTTTCCTGGGGGAACTGAGGGAATGTTGATCTACTTGCTTCCAGGGAGTCACTGGTTTACTTGGTCTTAAAAATAAGTTAAAAATAACATATAATTTTGGCCAAGTCGGACTGTCTGTCAATTGATTCATGCGAATCATTAAACTTGTGAAATTAAACATGTTTACTATTTATTTAGTGGCATAAAACTATAAAAAATGCATCTGCAATTGAATTTTTATAGGGTTAGATTAAATGTGGCAAGCGATCAAGAATCTGAATCTATCATTTTAATCCCTTATACAAATTGCCTTTTAAATGACTAAGATGTATTTTACCTCAAATTAAAATGTGTTTTTGATACATAATGATTTAAGCTACTTCCATGCTTATTTTTGCAAGACAGATAGCAAGAACATAGTAGTAGACACCAGCTTCCCTTGTCCTCTGCTGATATTGTGTTTTCAAGTTAGAACAGAGGAAAGAGCTCCATGGCATTCTGCATGCTACATTAGCATCATGGTAATAGCCTGGCCATATGCCAAATTTGTCACTTTCAACCTGTCCCTGATAGGTTGATGTGGAGTAAACCAACCACTCTGACTCTTGCACTGTATCTGGTTGGGAATGTGAGCATTGTCCCCCCGGAAGCTGATAAGAAAGGGAGATTCATATCTCTTCCTGATCTGTTTAGTCAACTCCTGAGCATGCTTGACTCACTAGGTGGCACTGTCCTTGGCCAACCAGACTGTCATAATTGTAGCTATTTACTATCTAAAACAAATATTGACAGGAAATGGAGATTTCCCAAATGACAGGGGAAAAAGCCTTTTGTGACCTCATTATGGAAATAACGAGAGCTAATATACTGGAAGGGCCACTGTATAATGCCAGCGCCAGGGAAGTCGAGGCAAGAGGACCAAGGCCAGAGAAACTTTGCCTTGAAAACAAAAACAAAAACAACTGGAAACCAAACAGACAACCCCCATGACTTTAGTCTTGATAGAGCAGCATTAAGATGTAGAAAGAAAATTTTAATCTTTGGAGAGTTTCATCAAATGATTTCATAGTTCAATATAGAGATTTCTTGAAGCATTTGGACATTCTAGTGAGGAACTTTAACTGTGATTTGGTAAGGTTTATAATCTTTTTTTTTTTTTTTTTGGTTTTTCGAGACAGGGTTTCTCTGTGTAGCTTTGCGCCTTTCCTGGAACTCGCTTGGTAGCCCAGGCTGGCCTCGAACTCACAGAGATCCGCCTGGCTCTGCCTCCCGAGTGCTGGGATTAAAGGCGTGCGCCACCAATGCCCGGCAAGGTTTATAATCTTAAAATATCATTTCAGGCAAAATGAACCACGTCATTTTACAATGCGGGTCACATTCAGCCAGTTCTAGGTTATATTGCCTGCTGACTTAGAGAGTATTTAGAAATGGCACTTACTATATTTAACTGACTAGTCTAATAGCAATTTAAAAAAAGAAACAACTCATACAAGTAACATTATACAGATCAAACAGGTTGTATTTAGAAATTTATATGTGTACAGATATACATATATATATGCAATAATATTAATGAAAAAAGAAGCCATGAATTCGAAGGAGAGTGGGAGGGTTATATGAAGAGGTTTTTGAGGGAGAAAAGGAAACAGGAATGCTGTGGTTATATTATAGTCTAAAACAACAAAACAAAACAAAAACAAAAACAAAAAAAACCCAACCCTTTACAGATTCTTTCTTGGCCTGAGTTATTAAAAGTTGAAAGTGCATGGTAATTTAGAAGACCATTCATATTAAATCTAGGCAAGCATGGCCTGGCCTATTGCTAAATAACATCTCCATGGCTATTGAGAGACCAAAGCCATGGAACAGTGACTTGGACTCAGAACAAAGGACAGCGGAGCCATTCAGAAACGGCTATGATTCAAGTGTTCTGTCTCTGGAGGCAGAAGACAAAAAGGGAGTCAGAGAAATTCCTTCTGCCTGGAAAGCTAGTCCTCATCACCCTCAGAGGGAATCCAAGCTCCTGAGCACTGAGTGGGACTCAGATCCAAGCAACGGGGTGAGCAAAGCCAATTCAATGTCTCTGAAAGAGGGTACCATACGAGCAGGAAGAGGTGAGAGTGGTGCCGTGCACTGTGCATAACAGACTGTCGCGAGACACACTGAGATTGGCTGTATTTTTATATGCATGAATATGTGTGTGCTGGCTTGCAAAACAAAACGTTTGTTGCCAGGGGCTACTCAAGAAATGTTGAAAACCATTGCTTTACATCTTTTTCTTGAACTAGAGGTATAGTGAAGCTGTAGAGCAGTTGTCCAGCATATGTAAGGCCCTGGGTTCAGTCCTCAGCGCGTGTGCGCGCTCCCCCCCCCCCCCACTTTTCTTGTTTTCTGGATACTCGCTCAAAATTGTCTACCCTTTTTAAAGTCATGTCTCATCCTCACATTCTCTTTCATTTGTAATTAACAGGTTCTGTCAGGGATAGCAAGATAGAACTCTTCACAACTACACAAGCGATGTTTTCATCGTGCCCCCTTGAAGACAGTCAATAGGACTGGGGTGCCCCAGAAGGACAGAAGAATTCTCTGTGGTTTCTGCGGGGATCTGGGGTCTGAGTTCTGAGCCTCCAGACCATCAAAAATTCAAAGAAGACTTTATGATTCAGAGGACATGAGTTCCAAAGCAGTTTGTTACTGGACGCCTCCCACCTAAGGGGCTAGCATTGTTCAGTAGCCTCAACAGACAGTGACCGCTGAAAAATCTTCAAAGAGGTGATATGATTAGACAACCACAGTAAATGAAGTTTTGCAACCCAAGGACTCGAGGCAAAACTCCATGAAGATCTTTACAAATGTGCATAGAGCAAATTACAGAGGGAATGAACACAGAAATGATTGGCATCAGAACACCCTCCTAGCAGCCCTAAGGAAACAGAGACATAGTCAGAAAACAAAAGTTGAGCTAGTGGCTCTTCATTCTAAACTTGTGTCACCGAAAAGGAACAAGGCATGCTGAGGCATTTGATTTCTTACATATGCCAATGTTGACCACTGTGTTCACTAGCTCTCCTGGGCTTCATCACAGCCTGACAAAGACTGCTTCTAGCAGACACAGCTCTTTGTAAAGTAGCTTCATGACAGATACATATAACAGAGACTTCTTCCCTGATGGCTACTGCACACAGTGAAAATGAGTTAGTAATGTGCTGAGAATACCCCAAACCCATCATATTAAATTTGAATTTTAGAAGGGACAGGCAACATTAGGAAAGATAGTCATACCTTCCAAGGCAAATATCCTTTCTCCTAGAGCTTTAACAATAGTGACGAGGGCCAACTCATCTGAGACATTGAAGAAGTGCTTTTCAGTGGGCTCGCTTGCGATTGATTTTATTTCCTCCACAAATTTTTCAGTGCTTAAGTTCCCTCGGTTATAGTGGCCAAGGATCTAGGGCATGACAAAAATGGCAAGAACATATTTTAACTTCTAAATGTTAAATAAATATCTCAAACATATATTCAGTGAACAAGAACATTCAGGATATCTTATCATGTGATAATGTTTTGTACTTATGGGAATATTTATGGGAGAGAAGCTGTCTGAGTACATGGTTTTCCTAATATTGACTCATATGACTATTTATCTTATTTTTTATTATGTCTGTGTATGTTTGTGTGTGAGTGTGTGCACCTGAGTGCAGGTTCCCTTGAGGCCGAGGGATGAAGTCTTTCTGGAGCTGGAGTTACTGGCAGAGGTAAGCTGCCTGAAATGGGTGCTGAGAAGCAGACTGGGGTCCCCTGCAAAAGCAGTATATGATATTAACCACTGATCATCTCCCCATCCCTATATACTGATTCTTAAAACCATGATTGAGGCAGGAAAACAAAAATCTTCTGCTGCACTCCCGTGATGTCGCGTAACAGCTATAGCTTTGAAATCCGACGGTTCAAAAGAAATGTTATAATTTCTATATGACTGTGGTATGGTTGCAGCTACTGACATGGCCATCTTCTGGCAGAGCAACCAGTGAGGGAGTTATGGAAATGTTTTGTATGTTTGTGTACTTATGTGTATATATATTATACACGTGTGCATGCACACATGTGGGCACATGTGCATTTTTTCTTAGAGACTTGTGAAAGCTCTGCATATATTCTGGCGTGAAGACTTTTATGTTTGTTTCATTTTTCTATGAGAAGTTTTAAATTTTCATGAAGTCATACTAATCATGCTTCTTCTTTAAGGTATTATATACAATCTTGCCTGTTTAGTTTTAGTGTGAAGTTATCCCTGTTTGTGATAAATATGTAAATTTTAAACTAAAAATCCCCAATACAAAGATATGATCTAATTTATATTTTAAAATTATGTAACCATGTGAGTAATAGGAAGAAGATTCAAATAATATGTTACTTTTTATTTCTGTTTATAATATTTTATATTTCCATCATTGATTTGCCCACATTTATCTCAAGGCTCTTTTCTTTTATAATGAAAATGTCACTCTTGTAATAAAGCACATTTAAGTTTTATTTCATTACAAGTGACACTTGAAGACGACCAGTTCTTTTAAATATTCCTGTCTCCTTTATTATACTATTCCACTGAGAACAACTTAGATGCCTGTAAATAATGATGCATATATGATGCATAAAATGAGGTTTATGATGGTAGGCTACAAAATGATATTTTGATTAAGATATTTAGATATGTACTTACAAAAATGAGAAAAAACTCAAGTTACTGTTTACATAGTTCTTCTTATGACCTCTGGCAGATTTATTTGTTTCACATGATGAATAGTGTGTGAGCAACAGCTGAGGAACTCTGATGCACACTAATTGTTAATGTGAGAATGTGAGTAGTATCTGCTCCAGTCAGCAGGCTTATGGAGGCTTTGCGTGATGTGCTTGCCCCTTTCTCTGGGGAACACCAGTGACCAGCACAGAGGAAATGTCATATTTCCACACTGCAGGACATCAAGCCAACTCACCCCTCTTTACTCTTAAGACCTCAGCCATCCAGCCCACCCTAGCTCTTTCACACGTTAAATGTGCTTAAAATGAATGACACATGAGTATCTGGGAAGGACTGACCATCCTTTGTGGAAGCATGTGTCTAAAGGAAACCTGGAGCTGGTGACAAGGTAGTCTGTACACCACTTAGGTTCTGTTTGATTTTCGTTTTTAAACTCACTCTCCCTACTATGATACCCAGACGTTGCATAGAATGGTCTAGGCAGGAACTTCACAAATTATTACAGAAAACAAAAACTAAATTCCTGGCTATTGTGATGAAAAGCCAGGACAAACACTATATGTGCTAGCCTCTGAACAGAGAGACCCCTGGGACTGTCTTGCACGTTAGCTATGTGATGGAGGAGGAGAATTAGTGGAGAAGGCAGCAGAGAGATGTTAGGTAGGGAAGCAACACTGAACGGTCATGCTCTCACGACATTGAACAAATACCCTATCTCATTTAAGAAGGGCTATTAAGATTCCTTTCTTATAGTTGGATGTCTCACTGAATCTGGTTGCAGGAGACACTCTACAAGTTCTAAAGGAACCATACCCATGCATTTCCTGCTGACCATGGTTAGACTACTTTTTTCTTTTTTCTTTTTTATCAGTTTGGTAACCTATGTGTTTCTTTTAGATTCATTCAAATCCTGGATGATGTGGATTCCTCTGAGTTCCCCACTGATTTGCTTAAGTTATTCTATAGATCTTGTGACATCCTGGGATGATAAATCATCATTGCTCCTCTTTGATTCTTACCCAGCATGTTCTAGATCAACTATTGGATCGACATATTAACTCCCATTTAATTTAAAATTGATGAAATTCAAAATACACATAAAACAAACTTAATAGCTGAGTTTTAGGGCGTGTGTAGTTGAAGTTGTTAATTGTGAAGCGAATGTTATCAGGCATTTAGCGGTAAATGTGATAGGAGGGAGATAAGTAGATTTAACTAAGTAGGAAAAGTGCCCACAGGACATATTTAAAGAGTAAGAATAAAGCAGGTAACTACAATGTTGGAGAATATAGTCAGAGATGCAGGACTTTGTGTGTTCCTACAGAGGCTTGAAGCACCTTATGTCACAGATGAAAACAGTGACAGAAACCTATTGGGACCTTTCACCCCAGGGTTTGTTAACGTGTAAAAATGTTTTCTATGAAAACAAACAGAAAGTTAAATAATACACCTAATTTTTTAAGTACATCTCAAATCTGTTGAACCTAAGCATTTGAATTCTGCTAATATTTACCTGGAAAAAATGTAGTCAGAACTGAAATCTCCTTGAAGCAGATATGTCAGAGTAAATGTGCAATGCATTTATGTGCAGCATCATGCCTTTTATTTGAAAATATAAATGGAATGCTGTGATCCTTACTGATGTCTCATTTACATTTGAGTGCAATAAGTAATTCACACCTCTCAGCCATTACGACCTAAGAGGAGATTCTGAATATCTAATAAGGTCTGATGGACCAGTCTAATATTCTCCACTGACAGAAACAGAGGACTAAAAGCCAACTCGTGGCCTCTCAAAATATGGAATTTTAACAGGAAATATTTGAAGTTTTAAAACAGGGAACTTACATCACCAATATTTAATTCTCTTGGGGAGCTGTTTCCTGTCAAAACACATTTCTGTGTTGATCAGAACCAAACAGTGGGGAAAAGATGCAGTAGACAGAATAATCCAGATAATAACTGAGATAAAAGGATATTCCAGGCAATAATTAAGATAGAGCTTATATCTGTGTGAATATGTGCAGCATGAATAGAGATTCCTGAGGTCTTTCTGTGTTATGCACAAACGAGAAAAAGTAATACAAGTATCTTGCTTTTTATTTTAGTCTCAAATAATATTTGCAAAAAGAAATATGGTATAGCAGGGAAAAGAGACACAAAGTAGGAAAGGTAACTAATTATTAAGTGACATTTTCTTATTTTTTATTTATATAGATTTCAAGAGCAGTTTGATAATAACACACTGATTAAAATGGAAAACACATGAATATATGGTTCTCCATGAAGATGAATGGGATTTTGAAATCTGTTTTTTACTAGATGAGGGGCAATGTATAATAATCAAATAGGACTCCAAATAGGCAAAGAGTTTAAGACAAGGAAAAACTGACTATGTCATCAGACATAATGCAAAACACAGAATTCATTTAAAAAGTTGTGCACTGTCTTTGTCTTTCCGGTGAAGTGTCCCTAATGCTGCGTGTGTGTGTGTGTGTGTGTGTGTGTGTGTGTGTGTGTGTGTGTGTGCTGAGTATTAAGTGATCCCATGAGGGAGGCAAGCAATCTCTGGCTGAACTACATCCTCAGCACCAATACTGTTAATTCTGATGATGGCTAATGTTGTTTGTGGCCTGCATCCATGGTCCTTGGAATGCCAACTAGTCCTCAGGGGGAAGCAGAAAAATGAGACAGTCTCTGATACTTAGATGTCTGGACTGAGTGAACAAGCTTTGGCTTTACACACTGAAGAAAGAGATCAGCCATAGACTTAATGTCACTCGTCATTTAGACATTGTCCTGAGCGAAGGCAAGACCACTTGAAACTATTCTCAACCATAAATCAAAATAGTTACATTTCCACAGCAGAAGGGGCAATAAAGAATTTGATAATAATTGGCAAGTGAAAAATTTATAAAAGTAAGCAATAGGGATAATGAGAGAAACAATTAGATGTTTAGTGAATTTTTTTATATATCTTATACCCCAAATAAAATAAGAAAATGTTTCAGTCAGATATTATCACTTTATAACCAAATCATCTTGTTTATAAAACGAGTGCCTTGGCCCTGGGAAGATGTGAATCATGTCCTGAAACTTTTTTCTGTGTATAAACCCCACCCTCCCACTTCTTATATCATTCATGCTTTTGAAAGAAAGGTAAATTCATTGACTGGATGTTGAAAACTAATGCAGCTAATATTTGATTATTGTTTGTAAAGAGTTCAGGCTGTGCTCTTAGGGTTTGGAATCTTTTTCTCTTGGCTTAAAAAAAAAGTCAATTAAATCAATTTTAGTGAACAAAAGGACAATTGATCTTAGACAAAAGAGAAGCCTGCCCCTAGACCAAAGACACATGAAGGGCTACTAAGTGGAAGCAGAAAGGAAGGGCCAGATGTAGTCTCTGGGGAATTCCCTGATGGTTTCTGAGCAAGCAGGAAACCCACATCCCTTTTTATCTCCTGAACACCAGGCTCTTCTTAGCTCATGGTTGTGAGTTCCTTGAAAGGATCAGAGAGAAAGACAATGTTTATTGCATGCCTCACTGGCCACCGTTGTCACCGACTCTTCATGTGGTGAGAGACAGACAGACTGACAGGAATGACATAATCCTTTGACAGAGGAAGATACTGAAGCTCAGACTGTTAGGAACTTGTTCATTTGTCGCAGAGATGACATGCAGCATGAAAGTCTGTCCAAAGGTGTTTCAGGCCCTGAAACACAGTGTTCTCTGTCCTTTCCCACACCTAGCCTTCCAATTCTTTCTATTTCCTGCACCTGGGAAATGTGAGAACCTGGGCAGTTTAAGCAGACATTTAAACGGGGCTACAGAAATATCGTGATTGACTTGTTAGTGGATAATTATAAAAGACATCTTCTGATTCTGGCTTCTCAAATTTCTGGGAGAATTGTTAACTAAGAAGCAATCTTTATTGCCTAGTACATGATGTCTGGCTCGTGAGAGACATGGAGAGTTTACAAACCCGTTGCTAGCAAGGTACTTACAGCTATGGAAAATCGCTGAATGTTTTCATGCTCACAGTCTTCGATGACCTGTTTCAGTCGATAGTTATCATGAGATTCTCCATCAGTCACTATGACCATGACCTTTTTAACTCCCCTCCTGGCACCCCGAGCTTCAGTGAATGCCTCTTTCCTGAAGGGAACACAGACCAAAAGGGAGGCTGGTCAAACTCAGCCCAAAGTCAGACAAAATAAAAAGTCCTACAAAAATACAGCAACTCTGCATAGCCTAATACTTCCCTCCAAGATGAATGATCAGGGACTCCAGGGTCAGAGACAAGAGGCACCATGATTCCCATCTGCAATAGTTCACAGGTATTGCACGTGATAGGGACTCACCATATTACCACTTGCCACAGATGCCCATACAAAGCACAGGTACTTTGCCTTCCTTGGAAGCTTTAAAGGAGTGTTGTGGCGCCGGGCGGTGGTGGCGCACGCCTTTAATCCCAGCACTCGGGAGGCAGAGGCAGGCGGATCTCTGTGAGTTTGAGGCCAGCCTGGGCTACCAAGTGAGCTCCAGGAAAGGCGCAAAGCTACACGGAGAAACCCTGTTTAGAAAAACCAAACAAAAAAAAAAAAAAAAAAAGGAGTGTTGTGGCTGATGTCAGTGTGGGAAAGAATACTCATGTCTACTGTCAGAAGTGAAGCTTGGACTATGGATACCACAGACAGAGGAAGTTTTCCTGTTATTCACTTACCTTCAGCAACAACCAGGCCAAGTCAGTTAGGCACAATCCCCCAACTTACATGATTTCTCTTAGTAAGTTTTCATCAAATGACCCCCCCCCCCCCCATCGAGGCCAGCCTGGTCTACAGAGCGAGATCCAGGACAGGCACCAAAGCTACACAGAGAAACTCTGTCTCGAAAAACAAAAACAAAAAACAAAACAACAAAAAAAAGCTGAGCCAAATGTCACTCAACTGCAACACCCCATTGCAATGGTTCCCATCTTTAAGAACCTTATGAATATTTTTTTCTTTAGCATGAGCCTGTAATGCAGATTTTTCTGATTTCTTTAAAATGCTTAGACAAAGGTGAAGACAGATGTCAAAAGCTACGTTTTAAAGGAAGTTTGGACATGAATATTATATGACATTTAGTCTATTTTGCAATTCTAATTCCTTAGTGGATCATCCAGAGCTTCTAATTCTCTGAAGATTAAGGTCATAGCTGAACTTAATGAATATCATCTGAAGAAGATGATTAGCAGTCCTTTCTTAGAGAAATTCTGGTTGCTCTGAAACTCGAGCCGCCTTCATATAACAGAAGAGCAGCCAGCTACAGAACTGCAGAGCCCACCCTTCCCATCTCAAGTGCATTCTTTAAGGAGTTAGCACGTCTGAAACACCAACACCTAATGTCTTTTCCTAGAATGAAGTATCATTCCTCACCCCCCCATGGGCCTTTAAAATTTTAAGTATTTCAGGAAAGTCACTTACTTTGGGATATGAGAAGTCAGGGTTTATGAGTAATTAAGTAATTTAAGCCCGGTCACAGGAATGAAAAGGAAGGGAACATCCAAAGCTGCTTTGAACTGAAGTGAATGAATTCACTGAAAATGAAGGCAACAGATTCCAAAGCATTCAAAATATTTTTTTTTTTTTGCGACGGGCTCCCATTAAAAGGAATAAAACACAATCAAAACTGTGCATGATAAATTAATGTGTGAGAAAAATAGTGCTGCAGTATCATTAAAGACTCTTTGTGCAACCCCCAAACTTAATAAATTCTGTCTACACATAGGTCATGTGAGAACTGTGGGCAAACCCCATATAAGGCGATGGTATTTCAAGTAGCATTTATACAGGAGTGGAAGCAGCTACAGTGATTCTTCCATTAGTCACAAAGATAAATATTCATTCTTAAGCTTTTGCCTCCGGAAAACGCACAGTTCTTTACAGGCTCAGAGCTTTCAAAGCAAGCTCTGACTTTCGGCGAATGTGTGTTCACATTCAATCAGCTATTGAGGGCACTCTCAGAATACCTACGCATATGCACTCCTTATGCATGCAAATATGCAATCCTATTAGCAGGTAAATGCACAGTTACCACAGCTATTTGTGTTCGTGTGTGTGTGTGTGTGTGTGTGTGTGTGTGTGTGTGTGTGTGTGTGTGGTGTGTTCCCATAAAATCTGAACCATGTGCTTTCGTAGCATTTATGACTGAATTAGCTTCCTATGGTATCCATTCTCACAGGCAGGTGGAATGTGACCATAGTAAATTACCTTTACAAAATCAGCCAAGAGTCCAGAGGTTGAAACAACTTAAAACAGAAAAACAGAAGTATTCTTTTTTTCCTTTTTCTTTCTTTCTTTCTTTCTTTTTTTTTTTTTTTTTTTTTTTTTTTTTT
>CABHPR010157106.1:1860-17784 GCA_902168415.1 Peromyscus melanophrys | reverse complement strand
AAAAAAAAAAAAAAAAAAAAAGAATAACTTGTTCCAAATCAGTATGCTGGCCATGTTTGCCTTGCCTGTGTGCCAGCATTCCTTTCTGAAGAATAGTACATTAAAAACTGCTTCATTTTTACTAGTCTCCTGAATTTGTAATCACTTTATTTCCAATGGCAGTGCACGCGCACGCATGCACACGCACACACACACACACACACACACACACACACACACAACCTATATGAAAATTAGAAAAATCCTATATCAAGTGCTAGAGATACAAGAACGTGGTAGAATATAAAAGTTGAGTAGACATAGACCATATTTTAATACATTCATCGATATGCCTAGAAGTGAAAAATAAAAATCAAATGGATACAATAATGTTGGGAGGCATTGCTGGCTGGTCAGAGTTTTCAGTCTATCATGGCCCAGAAGATTTTTCCAAAGCTTGATGACATGGGACTCCTTCCCCAGTAAACAAAACTTCCTGCTCTCTACCAGCCCTTATCTGGAGAATATCCCTGGGCCTAGAGGACTGACCTTATCTGAAAGCTGTCTCTAAGCCTGGATGCTTGATGTAACTCTAGGTTGACCCTTGGTACAGACCACTGCTAGATGCCTCCCTTGTTGCACATATGGTAACTAAGACTTGTACTAGGAGCGCTGCTATGGAAGGACCCTGCTGCCCCATAGGAAGGCTTATGATAGGAGCAGCCACTTAACGCAAATTAGGGTTTGTCCCCAGGTTCCCCAGTCCTATATATTTTCCATACTCTGGAATAAAGCTGAGCTGATTCACTGAAGTCTCTCCCAGAGGGCTGTCTCTGTCATGTTTACGTGCAATACAAGGATCTCTGCCCCTTTGTCCTCATTGACTGATGGCCAACTGACCTCGAAGACAAAAGGGAACCCTCACACAAGAATTAATATTAAGCATCAGTTCACAACAACATATCAACTATTGTTAAGTTTTTAGTTGATTCACCATCAGACCCTTGAAACGAAAGGAAAAGATAAGCAGGGTAGTGAGACTATATTACTGTAGAACTTGATTGTTTAATAGTAAATCTTCTAAATGGAATATGAAAAATGTGGCATTGAATATTGTCAAGGTAAACACTGAGTCAAATTCCAAAGGCAAACAGCTAGCGGTTGTACTTCATGGTCTTTTGCACATTTTTATTTTTACTTTTTTCTTTTACTTTTGAGGCTATAATGTCATCATTTCTCTATTCCTTTTCTTCCCTTCAAACCCTCCTATATAACCCCTCCTTGCTCTCTTTCAAATTCATGACCTCTGTTTTCATTAATTGTTGTTGCATGCACAGACACATGCACATTATCATATATATGCTATATATTCCACATTATCATGTATATGATACACATATATATGTGTGTGTGTATGTGGAGGGGCCCCAAAATAGCTTGACCACACAGCAGCCATGACAGGCTTAGGGGCCTAGACACAGCTTCTATGACAGGCTTACTGGCAGGCAAACCCAGATCCAGGAAAAGCCTTAAGCTGATACCTGTTGCTGGAGAGCTTTTCTCTCGGGGTCCCACAGTTCCGTCCTGGAGTCCACTTATAAAATAAACACACAGACTCTTACATTATTTAAACTGCTTGGCCATTAGCTCAGGCCTATCATTGTCTAGCTCTTACTCTTATATTTAGCCCATTTCTATTAATCTCTACTTTGCCACGTGGCTTGTGGCTTACCGGTACTTTACATCTTCTTTCTCCTCGCGGCGGCTGCAGGCAGTCTCCCTATACTTCCTTCCTCCTCAATTCTCCTCTCTGTTAGTCCCGCCTATACTTCCTGTCTGGCTATTGGCCAATCAGTGTTTATTGACATATAGCGATATCCACAGCAGATACCACCCAAGGATCCACCCAGGGGTGAGGAAGTACCTGACATCCCAAACATTCCAACCATTATTAGATAAGGTGGCCAGATGTCCTTGAGTCTAGCACACACCTATTTTTTTGTTTTACAGATACCCCTAGACAACTGTCAGTCAATCAGGGTCCTGGACTCTGGAAATCCCCTCACCCCAACCTCTGTTATGATAAAAACTCTGCCCCACCTGAGCTCAGGGCTCTCTGCTCTCACTGCTGTGTTGGACAGACCGAGGAACCAAGCTCCAAAGCTTGAAATAAAGGCTCTTGCCTTTTTCATGTGGGATTTGGTCTCTGTGGTGGTCTTTTGGGGGTCCCCGTGATCTGGGCATAACATGTACATACATACACACACACATATACATATACACATACACATACACATACACATACACACACACCACACACACCACACACACACACACACACACACACACACACACACACCACACACACACACACACACACACACACACACACACACACATATACTCAGTATGTATAATGTTACCTGTATGTATGTTTTCAGGGCTAACTGATGGATACATCTACAAGATAACTCCTGTACCTAAGGCTCAGGGAACATTGCAGAAGAGGAGACAGAAAGACAAGCCAAAGCAGGAACTTTGGTGTGAGATTTTTGTCTCCTAGGGATGTCAGAAGCCACACCCATAAAGTCTCACAACATGATTTTTAATACATACCTGGCTGTGTCTATTCCAAGGGCTGTCATTGTTTGGACACCACCTCTCTGGCTTATTTTGTTCGCTGCAACAAGGACCTCTTCTGTCGATGAATACTTATTGAGGTTGAACTCATGGGTTACATTTTCTCCATACTGTACAATTCCAACCTGAAATAGCAAGCTACCATTGAGTCATGCATCTAGCCAAATTTCTTGCTCATTTTTCTTGAGTTTAAACATATAGGGCCAGTAGAATACCTCTTAGCTTTTTAGATGAATGTCATAATTGATCACTACATAAAGCCTTCTACCTTGATAGCAATAAATAATGGCCACTTTGTAAATATGTATAGTCCAAAGAAAAACAATAAAACTGCTGTCACTGTCTAATCAAAAAATTTTAGAGAATGATTCCAGCAGGCTCCCAGGGCATATTCTGCTATATTTTAACATTCTTTTGTTTTATTTTCTTATATGACTGATTCATATTATAGGAACAAACCATCACATTTAATAAATGAGGAAACAGAGTCTTAAGAATTAATTTCCTGGCTGGGGATATAACTAATTTCCTGGCTGGGTTCAATTCTCAGCAGGGAAGGAAACAAACAAACAAACAAATCAAACTCGTGCTCCACACTGAAGAGGGAAACAGGGGTCTAGCCTCAGAAATGTCAAAACTGGGTCCCTCCTAGGATGCCCCTTCTTCAGTTAACATGAGCTGCTAGCTTCTAGTAATCAAAAGGAAACTTGAGCTACACTAGAGTAAATAGGCAAATGAATAAGCTGATAATATTTTTAAAAAGAAATAGAATATGTTATTTCTCCCTTACAGTTGTTTAGTTGGTCATAAGGTTAAACAAAGGAACTGGAGAATCTATATAATTGTGAGATGAGGCATACATTGTAAGATGATTGAACATGAATTCTGCTTATTTTATGTCTAGGATAACCTTGTTCCTCCACAAATGCATTTTGCACCCAATTTCTTTACTATACATCCCAATACTATAGGTTGTTCAATTGGAATTTTATTCCCTAGGAATAAAGGGTAGTGTAGTGATATGTTGTTTGTAAACTAGGAAATACATGTTGCTTGAAGATCAGAGAATAGAGCTAGCCACAGAGTTAGTCATAAAGGTCAGGCAGTGGTGGCACACATCTTTAATCCTAGCACTTGGGAGACAGAGGCAGAGATCTATCTAGATTTCTGTGAGTTCAATGCCACATTGGGCTACATGAGATTAATCCAGTCTAAAAAGGAAACAGAGCCAGGCAGTGGTGGCACACACCTTTAATTCCAGTACTTGGAGTCACACACCTTTAGTCCCAGCACCAGGAAGGTTGAAACAGGAAGTGATATGGTTAGGCAGAGAAAGGAATATAAGGCAGGAGGAGACAGGAACTCGTGATCTTTCAGGCTGAGGAGTTGGTGAGGTAAGAGGTGGTGACTGTGGCTTGCTCTGCTTCTCTGATCTTTCAGCTTTCACCCTGAAATCTGGCTCCAGGTTTTTATTATAAGACCATTTAGGATTCATGCAACAAGGTAGGATGTAGCTAACTAGTTACACAAAATACTAAAAATGAATGAGGACAAACCCATGACTCTAATTTAGGTTTTTTCCTTGAGTTATATTTAAATGGTTTTATTACCCATTTTTAGATTTAAAATTATTGTCTCAAATGACAATACAGATTTAGATTATCAATTCTGAGGGATACTGACCTCAGAAAGGGAATCTCATAAATATTTTGATTTTTGCCATTATAAACATGCAATATAGATTTCAGTGAAATACTTTTGTTACTAAGATATTCATTATATCTAATCTTAAGTACCAAGCCTCATAAAGATTTCTATGGAAGCCAATTGTTCATGAATTTAAGATATCTCACTGAGCTTGTTTCCTTTGTATTTTAACATTTTTAGTTAATTAATCAGGAGTCTAAAAATTTGAAGTTTTCACTCCCACTCCTGTCCTTATTTTAACAGTACTGAATATCCTCTTCTCTCATGCCTTTGACCTCCTGAGCTCTGAGAATCTTTCCCTCTGGCTCATGGATGACAGCTCTCCTCAAGGGCTTCCTGTCCTTGATTCTATCATCTGCAAGAGCAATAGTCTTAGTTCCAAGTGTTTTCCTCTTTGGCCAGTAACGTCAGCTCATTTGTCTGTTCTATCTAAGCTATCAGTCACTTGACCATATCAAGACTTCATGACTGCCAATATCTTTAGTAACCTACAAGCTAAGACTAGATTATATGGTACAATTACTGTAATCATCTACTTCCAAAAATCTAACTCATTTAACCTCTTTTCTCCTTCACTAACTCACCTGGCTAACTTCCAACTCCAGGTAAATCCAGCTATCTTCATGTGTGATTCTGCAGTGCTGAATGTTTCTATGCAAAAGTCACTTAGTTTGTGTATCAGTCTCCTGCTAAAGTTATATCTACGAATCTCAAATGGGGTCTTGCATTTAAGCCCCACCCAAAGTCATACAACTTGCTACTAATGAATGTACTTTGCTCCCATTTGTTGATTTCAATCAGATTTTTCTCAAGAGCTATTAAGGCTCACAGGAGAATTTATCTATTTATCTTAACTGTGCTCACAAAGAACTCACATGAAAGGGACAGAAGTCATACCAACCATTCAAGGCTGCTGGATACCAGGTAAGTGTGGGTGATTTATTTTTACAACACACCTTACATATCTCAAAGAATCTGCTCGGAATGATGGATTGTCTAAACAAATTATCTTCACTATAAACACTGAAAACTCAAGATCTTGGTGTGGTGGTTTGAATGAAAATGTCTCCCATAGGCTAAGATGTTTGAAGACTGAGTCCCCAGTTGGAGGCACTGTTTGGGGAGATTTAGGAGTTGTGGCCTTGCTGGAGGAAATGTCACTGGGGTGGGCTTTGACAGTTGAAGGCTCACACCATTTCTAGTTCACTCTCTGTGCTTTACACTTGTGGTTCAGCTTCTGCTCCACTTGCCACAACTGTGGCTTGCTTGCCATGCTTGGGCTCACCCCCCTGGAATCTTAAGCCAAATAAACACTTCCTTCTATAAGTTGCCTTGGTTGTGGTGTTTTATCACAACAATAGAAAAGTAATACACTTGGTAAGACAGAGATATGTGCTTTATATTTTCTTATCTATCTATCTATCTATCTATCTATCTATCTATCTATCTATCATCTATCTGTCATATATCAAATATATAAATCTGTCTACCATTTGTCTATCTATCCATCTATCCATCATCTATCTATCTATCCAACTGTCATTACCTATCATCTATCCATGTATCTATCAGCTTTCTATTTATTATCTATCATCTACCTCATCATGTCTAAAAATTTGTCTGTTTCTATCTATCTATCTATCTATCTATCTATCTATCTATCTATCTATCTATCTATCATCTGTCATCTATCTATCAACCTACCTACATATCTATCATCCATCTATCATCTATCCATCTATATACAATCATCATCTACCTATCTAGCATTTGTCATCTATCTTCTAACACATTTCTCACTTCTGCAAGCTTATTCTTTGTAAATGTTAAGATACAGTGAGCTTACAATAGTCAGTTCCCTCACCTTTTCTGGGCGCCCGACTTCTAACTACCCTACTGGAGGCTATTTTCAACTTTAGGATTTTCCCCTGTTTTGCTCTGAAAGTTTAAAGAACAGGAACATTTCTTTCTCCCAACCCATCATCCTCTCTTAGGCAGGGTCTGAGTGCAGGGAACAGCAGCCTGGGGCCTGGACTCAAGCTGCATGTGCCTTGTCCCTTTCAGGTGGACCTGAGGCCTGGACTCCACCTGAAACCACACCTCTGCTTATCCTCTGTCACTACTCCGCTTTGCTTTCCTGGATCCTTGTTTCTTTTCTACAGGAAGTGCTTCCTTAATAATCCATGCCATGTGACTCCTCTTCCCACAATCTGCCCTTGGAAACTGGACCTCAGGCATTATCTGTGCTCCTTTATTCCCACCTAAACCCAGATGTCAAGGTCTTGAACCTCAACCACAGCAGGGGTTGCTCTCACCCGCCCACTCTCAAGTCCTGCTGTGTAACATTGGGCTATTAACTGAAACAATGCAGCCATCACCTTAATTCCCCATTCAAAACCTCCCATTGTTCCCCACTACTGACATCAGGGACTCTGCAAAATAGTTTTATATAGTATTTTCACTCTCATTTCAAAGAGAGAAAAGGTAAAATGTAATGTCACTCACTGAAGTGCCAGGTTCCTTAAAAAAAAAAATCATTAAAGCCAGGCAGTGGTAGCACACACCTTTATCCCAGCACTCAGGTGGCAGAGGCAGGCAGATCTCCATGAGTTCAAACATAGTCTGGTCTACAGAGTGAGTTCCAGGACAGGTAAGGCTACACAAAAAAACACTCTCTTGAAAAATCAAAAAAAAAAAAAAAAAAAGGAAGAAAGAGAAAAAGAAAAAAATTAAAATCATAGTGAACACCACATATACACATCTCTCTCTCCCCACAACTTTGTCGCTCCATTCATTCTAGAAGATTCAACTCCACCTTCCTTGCAAAATGTTTCTCACCCAGCTGTCAACACAGCCTATCATACTACCATTGACCTCCCTGTCTGAGAACTCAGGGGCATGCTTGTCTACATTGCATTCTTCTCAGTTGTGCTGTGTGCATGTCTTATCTTTACAAGTGTTTTGAAGTTCCCAGGGTCTGGCAGGGTAAAGAGCATGGACTATGTCACAGCTTTTCATGTTCCTTTATCCCTTCCTGCCACTTTGTTTCGCTTACAGTTGACCCTCATACATTCCTAGTAGATGACTGTAACAGTGCAGAGAAAGCAAGTGGAAAACTGAGATAGCAAAGAAATAGTGATAGGCAGACCAAGAGTGATACACAGAGTGTGGGAAATGAGAAGGGAAGTGGGAGAAACTCAGATATTGGGGGAGGTGACCTTCAGTGTTGATTGATGGCCAAGGCAAGATGCATGTTTTCTTAGAAACTAGACAGAATAAAGCCTACTGTGGGGCTTCATTGGAAAGGGGATCATTCATTAATTTTTATCTTAAGAGTCAAATAATAATACATACACATAATATTATGCTGAGTGCTGGTAAGAACCAATTCAATATAGATGATTTCAGATCAAGATTAGCTTCTAATTTAGGGCAGATGAAACAAATTCATACAAGCATGACATATATGAATAAGCACACGAAGTAAGTCAATATGAAAATTAAAGATGTAAAAATGAGTCAAGCATTGAAAACAGGTCCTGTGGGTCAAGAGGAGAAAGAAGCATTCATATTCACTGCTTTACAATGTAAAACTTCATGGACGAAAGTACATCCAGGTAAAGGATATTGAGCAGATTAGAAAATGCTATGGAGAGGAATAACGTTGCCTTGATTTTGGAGCACAAGTCAGGGGGGAAGGAATCTAAGCCATTCAGGCAATTAAAGGAAGAAAAAACAACCAATGATTATACTTAACCTGATGTTGTCAAACTGTATTAGAATTTACAGAAACCTGACAGTAGAATTTAAGTAGGGACTTTTGATACAAACATCACATGGGGATGCTCTAGGTATTTTTTGCTAAGTTGAGGGGAATAAGCAAGGATGATAGCTGAACGAAGCAATTGAGTTCAGTCTGGACATTCTTTAATGAAGAAAAGCAAGAGAGTACAGTATCAGCAAGAATGGATGGATGCAGCAACACTGGACTCTGGTTCTACAGAGGGCTGACAAACAGTCACAAGGACAGCCTTATTCAGAGATAGTTGGAAGAGGCATAGTTAACACTGGGGCGATGTGTTTGACCCTCTTGATTAGTAGAACAAAAGGCATAGGGATGAAATGACAGCCAAAGACCAAAGCTTGGCAGCAGTGCAGACCTGTAATCTTAGCCCTCAAGAGGTGGAAGAAGCAACGATCAGGTGTTCAAGGTCACTCTCAGTCTGCTACACAGTGAGTTCAAGGCCAGACTGGCCTACATTAGCCCCTGACCCCCAAAAATAAATAAACACACAACAACAAGAAAAAAACACCCTGAAAACATGCAAATAAAGCAAAACAACAGCAAAACAATCTAAAACCAGGGACCCAAGAGCCAGCTAAGTCTACTACATAAAACACACCCACTATCGGCCATGGATGTTTCTTCCATGTGACATTTGCTGTAATTTTCCATTAAATACAAGATGTACAACCAACCCCTTCTCATGTAGATCCTTCAAAATTAATAATCATTTTACATTTTTCTCCCAGGAAGTTCTAGCATTCTGGTCTATGTTAATAGGTAAGATTAAAAAAAAATCCATGGTCAGAAATAATCTTGGAAAACAAAGAGTAAAAAGGTCAATATGTGTCTTTACAGCAGGATCCCACTATCCCTACTTCTCTCTTTTTCATACAAAAATGTAAACTGTACAAAAGAGAAAGGCTTGTGTGAACAAGTACCTGGCTGCAAGATAGTAAATAGAAGGGAAGAGGAGAGGAGAGGAGGGGAGAGGAGGGAAGGGGAGAGGAGAGGAGAGGAGGGAAGGGGAGAGGAGAGGAGAGGAGAGGAGGGAAGGGGAGAGGAGAAGAGAGGAGGGAAGGGAAGGGGAGAGGAGAGGAGGGAAGGGGAGACTTTTAATTTTGCCCTCAGTTGTGCTCCTCAAATTCATAAGCAGATTGTTTGGAAACTGCTCTCTTTGTGTTCGATAAGAACATGTTCCAAACACAGATTGGAATAAAGACATGATGCATTTTAATTTTACTTAATGGAATGATTTTGTGAGGGACATACCCAATACACTAGAAAACATAGTTTGGAAAACATTGCTGTATAACCCTAGCAGTTATCTACCTTTAAAGATCAACATTCTCACCTGCATTGTATTTGTGAAGTAGCTTTAGGCATGTAGCTATACAAATATATGTTTTTCCTCATTGCTAAGATGATGGTTGTTTTTGCTTGTTTGTTTTAAATCAGAAACATAATTTTGTAGTCTTTTCTTTAGTGATCATGGCATCTAATGTAATATTTGGTCAGCTAGGTACTTTAAAAATACGTGCTGACTTAGAATCAATGAATTTTCCAAATGGTTTCATTTCTTTTGCAGCTAGAGGGAAAGAGACAAGTGAATGTAAAGCATACAAAAAGGGCACTATTAAAGCAATAGATAGATGATCCTGATTATTCTGTCATGAAACAAAGTCTCATATTAGATTCCAGTGTTTTTCCAAAATAACAAGAAAATTAAAGAAAGAAAAACATTTGAAAGTGGTTATTAAGCATGTCAAGTCAATGTACTTTAACAGGATTTTCTTTAAAAAAAAACATATGGCCGGGCGGTGGTGGCGCACGCCTTTAATCCCAGCACTTGGGAGGCAGAGCCAGGCGGATCTCTGTGAGTTCGAGGCCAGCCTGGTCTCCAAAGCGAGTTCCAGGAAAGGCGCAAAGCTACACAGAGAAACCCTGTCGCAAAAAAAAAAAAAAAAAAAAAAAACCAAAAAAAAAAATATATATGTATGTGTCTGTTTGTGGATGTGTGCATGTGAGTGCAGTGTCTGTGGAGGACAGAGTCATCAGATCCCCTGGAACTAGTGTTAGAGGTGGTTGTGAACCACCGTGGATGCTGGAAATCAAACCCACATCCCCCAGGAGAGCAATACATGCTCTTAACTACTAAATCATCTCTCTAGCCCAAAGTCAAAAAAAATTAAAGGAATCACTCACTCACTCACTCAGAAGTATATTGTTTCCTTCTATTGTCGAGTCACTTGCAACACTGGTGCCTAAATTTTAATAGTGTGAACTATGTTTATAAACTGTCATTCAGCAATTAATATCAAATCAGCAGCTTCTTTAGGGAAGGAATGACAGGGAAAAGCTATCACATTTTCCATGCATCAGTGAGATGCCAAACTGCCTAACATTACAAGAGCTCAGGGTTTGTTGCCTGACCAATATGTGCTTTCTTTTGTCAAATGATACCACCAATGCCCTGCCCTGCGACATGTTTCTTGCATGATTAAGTCAGGCTACAAATGTGATGATAATATGGACTGCAGTTGGAGCTAGCTGTCAGCACGAACCTTTCTGGAACTGTTATCCAAAGCCAGGCTTAAGTTTTTGTCACATGAACAGGGACATAAATATGACTGGTTCAAAGCTATATGCTCATTTCTAAGGAAGTTGTCTGATAAAGACAGAGATCCCAGCAAAGGGGCATCTTTAACTAGCATGTTGCTTGATGAAAGAGGCTGCAATGAAGTCAATCCAGGCAGAAAACCACAGACCAGAGTGATGACAGCAAGTACTATATTTGTGGTCAAGGGACAAATTCTATGGGACAAATCACAGCCAGGACAAATGGGAGGAAGTGAGTGAACACTTGCCAAGCAAGATTGAAATACTGGAAGCCCACCGGAGTTTCTCATACAAGTGCCTCCTAGTCCAGGGTTCAATCTGACTTCATGAAGCAGAGTAAAGGAAAGAAGTCACTACAATGTTTTTTGTTTGTTTGTTTATCTTACTATGAGAGAAACTGCCAGGGTTCTATTTAAAAAAAGAAAAAAAAAACATGAGTGACCTGCTTTTCTATAAACTCTAACCTGTATCCCAGAAATGAAGGAACAAAGGCACAATCCTGTCATCAGAGAATTCTCAGACAGCCAGGAGACACAGACCCATAAAATAAATAGAAATACTATGAAGGAATGAGAACAATGGGTGAGGGCATGAGAATGCCATGGAAACAGGAAAGGGGATCCTGTGGGTGAGATCATCCCAGTATATTGAAAAAAAAAAGTGACATTGGAAGGTATCTAATGAAGTCCACAGAGCATACAGAGCTGGGATGGCGAAGGGTGTTCCATCCAGAGGGAGTGTGAAGAGTCTCACACACTATACGCAGGGCGAGGAAGCACCAAGGAGAGTCTGAAGATTGAGGTGGGCACCCCTAGGGGATGCACTGGGAATGGCTGTGGCCAGGTTGTCATTTGTGCCTTTAAGTGCCCTGAAGAGCTTGTACATTATTTAAAGGGCAAATAAAGTAGACTTTTATGTAAGGAGATTATCTGAAATTTACTTTGGAATGATTGTTCGAGTACATGTTGGACAGAGCTGGGGAAGAATGGAGACCAGGAGACAAGCCGGGGTGAAGGTTCATCTCCTGCTGTGTACCACATCCAGAAATTCCACTGATTGACAAGGCAGTGGCTGCAGGACCCACTTGGGCTTCATTTTGGACATAAAACCAATGAATCAGGTGCCACATTTAAGGCTTCTAGGAAAATGGCCATAAAATGTGCAGTAAAAAGAAAGATAAATAATATTCCTAAAATTTAATTAATCTCTCTCTTTCATTTTGCCTACTTTAGTGCCATGCTGCACTCCTGATGGGAACAATCTAGACATTGTTCCATTAGTATATTTCACTTTTATATCAAGCCTCACAATTTACTGGTTTTATTTAGGGTAATGCACTTGTATTTGACATATTTACATCCTTCCCATTTATTATTCAAAACAATGTTATGCTTAGGTATTGAGGATCAATAAGACCTCCATAATGTTTATACCGTCATATCTTTTATGGCAAGCTCCAAGTATTTCAGGTTTGTTTTTATGGGTGGTTTTTGAAAAGGCAATTTTATGGCCTTTACTCTGCCTTAGGTAAAAGATTGGATGGCAAAAATCCCTTGACTATGTTTGCAAAGTCTTAATGGGGCCACACCAGAAACATGGAGGGAATCGTGAGTACCTAATTAAAATGATATCTCTATCATTTTTATGCATCTACCCAATGTATACACATTGTCCTGTGACAATATACACATAAGCATTTTTTTTCTATATTTTTCCTTCCCTCCTTTCTTTCCCCCATCTCCCTTTGTCTTTTTGGGATAAGTGTGATTTTGAGAAATGTTTCATGGCTTGAGACTCTTTCATTGTTTGAAGTTACTAAATGACGAATCTGTAATTGCAGAAACAGGGCATCACTAATCTCTTCATTGAACTAAATGTGTTGTTGTCACTACAGAAAACAAAAGCTCACAGCCCGCAACCTTTTATTCCCTTTAAAATGTATTTGGGGTGAACTGTTTCTGCTGACATCAACAAAGAGATACCCCAAGGTTTTTCTAACTCTTAGTTTGAAGATGTCTGATTTTTTTTAAGGTACTATATTTTAATTTAGATTTTTGCATGAAATCACTGTGTTTGCAGGTTCAAAGGGGAAATAAATTAAGTAGCAACTGTTTTATGTGGCTCTATCTCGATTAAAACAAAGTTCAGACAAAACACCAAAGTTTACTCTTAGTTCAACCTTTCTCCTCCCTCTGCTAATGGAGGTCAGAGGCCTGTGGTTGAGAAATGGGCATGGCATGCTTTTCCTTTACTGGCCTTTCCACATGTTTCACTTAGGTTGTTACCCATCATTTCTGACCGTTCCAGACACACAGTTGGAAAGATAAATTCCTACTTGATTGGTACTGTCCTAAGATGAGCTGGGATCTCCTAGCTGTCTACTACATAGCTATCTACTGTAGCTTTTTTGTGGGTCTCTTGAAAAATTCTTTTTATTGAGACCTCATGCTAGATCTTGGTGAGTGACCCATATTGATCATGGGAAACACACACATTCTTGACTCTAACAAATTCGTGGAAGAAAGGAAGATCCCAGCATAGATGTCTCTGTTTTGACTTGACCAGCAGTAGCTAAACATAATTATTGGTGCTGCAGGTATGTTGGGGTGGTCGTGTGTTCCAATTCTATAAACACATCACAACTACTATAGAGCTTAATGGAACATGTGTCAATTTCACTGTAGGGCTCAGGTGAATCTGTACAGAGAAATCTTCACAGATCCATTCTTTTCATATTATTTTATTTTATTTGGGTTATGTGCGTGTGGTATATGTACACATTTATGTAGTTGTGTGCATATGTGACAGAGGGTGCTTATGTACGTGTATTCACACACATATATGTAAGGCAGATGTTGACATCAAGTGTCTTCCTAGATTGCTCTCTGTCTTGTCTTTTGAGACAGGATCTCTTATTCAACTTGGAACTCATCAATTTGAATTTGTTTAGCTGGCAAATAAGCTCTAGGGAATGTATTTGTCTCCATCCCTCCAATTTAATGGTGAGATTACAGACATGTGCTAAGATACACAGTGTTTACATAGGTGATGTGGATCTGAATTTAGGTAACATGTTTGAGCATCACGTAATTTACCTGCTGGGCTATCGTCCCAGTCCCTTAATTCCATTTTTTAATGCAGTTATACCTTTGATAAATATCAGATGCCTAAGAGTTGCTTGCCCTTAGTTGCATAGATTTCCAATTTCTTCTGTAAAATCTCTCACACAACCTGTTTTATTTTTCTTCTTCTCATGAATGGAGGTATAAATGATAAGAGAAGGAAAGGAAAATTCTAGAAGTTAATTCTGCAAGTCAGTAAGAATTGAATGCTTTAATCACAACAAAAGCAAAGTAATCCATGAATCAAATTTCTTTACATTCATAATCAGTCAGAAAATAAATGGTTGTCAAAACAAATTTTCCATGTTTGAAAGATTTGCTTGAGACCACATGGGATATTAGCATACATTTTAGTTCCTATCTTTGGAGAGGAAATACTTTTCCACGTTTTATATACATGAACTATTTTCTGAATCCACTGAAACAAGGTCAAATTTTAAGAGTTTAAAATGTCATACTTAATGTCTTATCAAATGTTTAGCAAATGTAATTGGCTTAATGATCCCTTCTAAACCCTTTTACTCTAGAAAAGTATTTATGAAACTAGTCATTGATATATCTTAAATCAGAATATAAAGACAGTATAAATAACCAAGGCTAAATTAATGCTTAGGAGAAAATTAAAAATGCCACCTGCAAAAAAAATCTCATCAAATATCCACCATCAGAGGAAAATACAGCAAATATTATGCTGTTCACATCTTTTGTTAACTGTTCACTAAAGGTCATCATTTCAATGATAAGTGGTAAACTAATGTGGGTAAGATAAACCACCCTTTGCTCTTGAGTTGACTGTACTCCAAAGGAAGTGGCAAATATGGACACATGCACACCAATATAAGCATCGAGCACTAAACTAGAGTTTCCAAACTTTAATATATTTAAGAATCATATAAAGTTCAGGTTCACTGTTCCCATAACATCTTCACAAATTCTGATTCTGGAAGTGTTGGATATAGTTCAAGCACCTGGGGCATTTTGAAGCAGGAATTACAGCCAGTGTGTGTGAAGGAATATTGCCTCAAATAGAAGTCTCACCGAAGTAACAGTCACATCTCTTCTTTCCCACAATAACCAAAGTCCTCACACTGAACTGCCACACAACACGAATTTACCAATTATTCTGATTAAATAGATGAGTGAGTGTGGTTAAGCTTCACTGTGCCTGGTACATACAAAATGTGACGTGGAAGTTCAGAAATACAGTCAGTTTCTCTACTTTATTTTTGTAAATTAAATTACTTTTATTGAGACAATGTCTCACCACGTAGCACAGGTTAGTCTGAGACTTGCTGTGTAGCCCAGGTTGGCCTCAGGTCACAATGATTCTTCTGTCTCATACTACTAAACCCTGCTCAGTGTCTCTCTTTAGGAAACAGGTTGTCTTGGGCAGAGCTAGAAGATACTACAAATGACACTGGGGATAATGTTGCAGAAAGAAATATCTGTGAAATGGAACTAAATGAGTTTGACTCCATCCTTGGCTTCACAGTGAGTTCATTTCCCCCCATTAACCCAGTGAGTTCATTTCCCTCTGTTAACCTGTAGCATCTGGCCCTCAAGGGCTGGCCTCCATGCCTCTAAATAGTGTCATTGTTCCACCCAAGAAAGGCTCAGAGCTCCATGAAGCCCACCTGGCAAGCTGAATTTCCTCTGATGTACAAGCAGAATAGTTCCTCTGGGAATGTTAGGACAAATTAATTGTAGTTCTAACAGTGAAAAACACACAAAAAAATTGTAACAGATTACGTTGAATGTGTAAGCATATGATTGCTATCTATTTCCAAACCCAAGTCATTGGCACCACTTTTCATGGAGGCTGTGATGATTATTCTAAAACAGCTGCATTGGCTTTCACAAACAGCTACAAATATTTTTTATAGCGAAACAAACCACTGGATTTAAAGATAAAATGAAATATTCAAATGCCTAGGCAATATTAGAAATTAAAAAAAATTTCAAAGACTGTTATAAGGCTTGGATAGAAAAGCTCTGTTAAGACAGTAAAAGTGGGTGGACAAAATAAGTGTGTGTGTGTGTGTGTGTGTGTGTGTGTGTGTGTGTGTGTGTGTG
>CABHPR010157105.1:12014-32407 GCA_902168415.1 Peromyscus melanophrys | reverse complement strand
GAGAGAGAGAGAGAGAGAGAGAGAGAGAGAAATATCAAAGATAGGACAATACTTCATAACTGAGGCAATGAGTGGATTTTTTTTTGAGTAGGATTTTGAACATTTCCATTTTATGGGCAATGGCCAAGAGGATCACTCATAAATTAAAGCATAAGAAAGGAGGAAAAATCACAATAACAGTTTTCAGAATAGATTTATTCCACTTCTCTGTGATTATATAGTGTTTCATGTATGTGTCATGGTACAATGTGCATGGAGGGAAAAGGTGATTTTGAAGGACTATATGGATACTATAATGAAATAAAGGATAGTTAGCATTCATTCCAACAGTTGTCATTTATCCCATATCTTTTCAGATGAACTTGTTCTCAAACAGCTCTGTGATTACAGCCATCTCATGACCTCATGTTACTTTAGACATTTCCCCACAACTAGTTAGCTTTAATTTCTATCATTCTGGGGCCCAGAAAGAAGTATTATACAATGGGTTTATATTTTATAAGCAGTACAAAGAAGAACAGAGATATCTGAGCTTCTCAGATACTCAAAGAAAACTGCAAACTTAGACATACAAAAGTCTCATGTCTAAGTCTTGCTCTTGACTTTTCTTCTACATGTCGCCAAGGTAATAAGGAAACACTAAAGAAAACTCAACACTCAAAATGATGAGCTAAAGAGAATGACACATAGACTCTTAGTCTAGGAATAGCTTGCTTAGGTTATCCAAACCAGATTCTCTTAGTGTTACAATGATTTTCAAAACAATCAAGATTCACTTAGTAGTGATCTAATAACTATATGTTATTATTATGGACCTTTCTATTGAACAGAGAATGATGGATGAGGATTAATTGTACTTGACTGCAATTTCATATTGAAAGATGTCAAATACATGACACTAAATAAGTATCAGTTACAGCCCCAATTATCATATTTAGTTTGTGGAGGAGGGGAAGCCAACCTATGTATAAAGACTTTACTTATGTCCTCTAAACCACTTTACTAGTGGCAGTGGTAGTTTGGGAATTTGTTTAGTTTTGATTGGTTTCTTCTTTTTTTTGTTAGTTTTTGTGTCCACGATATTCTTTGTCACATAGCATGACATTCCATGTTTTATGTAACTTTAATTATACCTCATAACTGGTAAACGTACACTATAATCACATGAAAGTAAGTATTTATAAAATGAATATATTAAGTTACCTGTTAACTACCTAATTTATGAAGCTGAAATTAGGACACTTAAAATCTCAAAACACTAAATAAAGTATGTGACCTTGGTAAAGTATGTGACCACCAAAAGCTCTCCCCTTAACAACTATGTATTTTCCCTATAATTCTGTGCTCAGTGGAAACTCAGGCACCTAAGAAGGAGAATGTTAGGTCTCAGGAAGTCCATATATCCAGAAGTGAACTAAAGCTAGACTATAGAAGGAATTCTGGCTATTAAATAAAAGCCAGCATTCCCCAGGAACCCCTGAAACAGGTTCCTGTCACGGAAAAAAGAGTCATTTCCTTTACCTCTGGCAGGAGGGACCTATGGTTCTCTATATACCTATAGTTTTATATCAAAGCCCATACAGGCCTCTAGGCTCCCTTTTCAAAAGTATCCTTTATACATTCTAAAGTCTCACTCAAGCATCCTGGCCCTCCTCACTTCACCTCAGGACAACCCCCCACCCCCAACCCCAGGTACTGTTGCTATTCTCTTGCAATCCTCTTGCTATCCTATTTCCTGCTTTCATTATTCCCTCTTTCTATCTCCATTATTCTCTCCTGCTCTCCCAACTCCCTTTCCCTGGCCATGTTTGCCCTACTTTTTTTCTCTCTCTCCTATAGACTCTTCCAGGTATCTCTGAACATTCTCTATCTCTTATTCACAATCAAAACCTTCCTCTGTAGTTGGAAGTTTTCCGTTTTCCTGTGTCCCACCCAGTCCCACAGCTGCTTAGACCCAAGTAAACACACAGAAGCTTATATTATTTACAAACTAAATGGTCTATGGCAGGCCTCTTGCTAGCTAGCTCTGGTTTGTTTGTTTGTTTGGTTTTTTGTTTGTTTGTTTGTTTTTTGTTTTTCGAGACAGGGTTTCTCTGTGTAGCTTTGAGCCTTTCCTGGAACTCACTCTGTAGCCCAGGTTGGCCTCGAACTCACAGAGATCCACCTGCCTCTGCCTCCCGAGTGCTGGGATTAAAGGCGTGTGCCACCACCGCCCAGTGCTAGCTAGCTCTTATATCTTAAATTAACCCATAACTATTCATCTGTGTATCACCACATGTTCTGTGGCTTTACCTGCTTCCCATTACATGTTGCTCCTTGGGAGGATGGCTCACATCTCTTCCTTTCTGACTTTCTTCTTCCTGTCTATCTGCTTGTATTTCCTGCCTGCTTCTAAGCTGCCTTGCCATGGGCCAATACAGCTTTATTTATCAACCAATCAAAGCAACACATATTCGCAGCATGCAGAAAGAAATCCCACAGCACTCCTCTGTAATGAAGCAGCCATTTCAGAGGTTTCTTTACTGAGCCTCCTGATATAGGATAGAAAGATGGGAAATTATACGGTCATGAGGAAGTAAAAGAGCCACTGACTCCCTCCCTGAATCTAGTTCTGTCTCTGGTTGAGAACCAGGAATTTCAACACAAAGAACATGTGTGCAGGGGTTAGCTCACTATTCTGTGAGAAACCCCAAACTAGAGAATTAAAGCAGCTGGCAAGTAATGCTTGATGTTAAAGCATACACCTTCAAAACTTGTAACTTTTAATTTTTAACTTTATCAGCAGTCTTTTCATGCTGTAAAGTCCCGAGAGCTGGCCTTAATCGACCACTTACTATCTCATTTGCTAAAGGAAATTCTGTGTGGGCATTCAGGCATTTATACTGGCCTGCCCTCCAGGGACTAGCAGGACCTGTCAGCAGCAGCAGTCAAGATGTAACACTGTGACTACTGCTGCCACTGAGTAGAGCCCTTTCCCTGTGCGCATGCGCCATATTCCCTTATACAATGCAAGCCCTTCTAGCCCCATTCTCTCTTCATTCTGCTCTTGCTCAGAACCCACCTCCCCCCTCAATAAACCTCCCCCATGAGCTCTGTTGCATGGTGTGAGTTTGTGGTGCCCCCTTGTCTCCAATCCGCCCAGACGCCTTCCATTGCTATTAAACTACTACATCAGCGATATAGATCACTGGAAGACCACTTGCCTAAAAAGGGAAATTATTTTAGGTCATAGAAATAAGTAAGCTGATTCCTTGTTACTTAATGTATAAACTTAACTGAATCTTTAAAAAAATATCTATAAAATTACTGGTTCTATCTTTTAGACAAGATCATTTTAAATACCGCATAATCACATGTAAACCTATTGTAAAGACACTCAGGGTTTTGTCTTTCCCAATTCCCACATTTGAATGTTACTCAGATTATAAGACTTTTCCTAATAGACTCATCCTGAAGGTCGTGTCTGTGGTGTAATTCAACAAGTTCACTGAGGAGAACTCGGCTTCTCAGTCCACATCACTGAGGGGCGTTTTCTGCTGCAGGTGGCAAGTGCTGTACTGACTCTTTTATTATGTTCCCAGGAACAGGTAGATGACTGGTCCTAAATTCTGCCTGCCCATGTAGGAAGATTATTTAGTAACAAAATGTTTTAGCAGGATAATTATGGGGTTATATATTTATAATCCACAATTCCTTTCATCTTGTTATGTAGCTGAGAACAATAGGGTAAAAAGAAGTGAGACTTTGTTGAGATTGTGTTACTGCGAATTTGAAAGACTGTGCCAGAATTTCCTCATGCTACTGAGAAAATCATGCCTCCATTTTTTGGAGTTCTTGTTCTCCTTAATAAACTAATTTAAGAACAGACACACAAAAAAAAAGAAAAAAGAAACACCACCAAAGTAAAAAGTTATAAATCTCTGCAATTGCTTGGAGAGTGGTGAGAGAAAGTCATGTCCTTTAGTTAGGCAGACATGGGGTCAGCCACATAACATACTAGCAGCCACATGTCAGGTAGTGGAGATTTAAAGAAAGAATGAAGGCCAACATGTTAGAGAACAAATTAGGCAACAAGAAATCAAACGCGAAAAGTTTTGAGTCTGGAGTTTAGCAAAGCAGATGCCTAAACCTAATGATAGCTCTGTAGCAATTTCACAGGTGGGAATTCTGGGGAGGAGAAGTGCATTATCTCATGAGAGAGATGGTTATTCCTCCTATCTCTTTAGCGGGCCTAAAAAGTGAATCCACCTTCCTGGGGGTGCTTCTTCGACCTGTGCAATTGGATTAACTCTTACAGGGAGAAGCTGATGCTATGCCTCCTTCTAGAGCAAGATCCTTCTTTACTAGAACAATTGGCTGCTGATCTGACTTTAAAGGCTGTTGTTTTCTCTTTGGTTTTCACTGAAAGGAAAGTGCAATGTAAGGAATTAGTATTAAAAAGCATTGAGTGAAAACATGAAGAGATGCAAAGCGATCCAAATTATTTCTCCTTGATTAAAATGTTTTAAAGGGCCAGGTGGTGGTGGTGCACGCCTTTAATCCCAGCACTCGGGAGGCAGAGGCAGGCAGATCTCTGTGAGTTCCAGGCCAGCCTGGTCTCCAAAGTGAGTTCCAGGAAAGGCGCAAAGCTACACAGAGAAACCCTGTCTTGAAAAAAAAAAAAAAAAAAACTAAAAAAAAAAATGTTTTAAAGGGTTATGATAATGTTGGAAAACAACTGCAAAATATTAAAACAATTCCACTATTGGTTCCCCGGTGAATACTTTTAGGTAGATGGCACATTGCTTGTTTTTGGAGATTAGTATTCTGATTAGATAAAGTGTGTTGGCCAGACATTGCTGGAAGTAAGAATTAATAATCTTTTCTCTTCAAAATGTTGTTTGTAAAATTCGATTCTCTCCTAGCGTAAATGAACCTCATCATCACACAGTACCATTATGCACTCCTGAACTTAAAAAGTGGTTATTCTAGTTTTCTTTCTCTTGGTGGGACAAATACACTGCAACGAAATGTGAAAGAAGGGATAAGGGAGAAAAGCATAAGTTATTTGACTTACAACTTTAGGTTACAGTCCGTCGTTTCTGGTAAGTCAAGGCAGGAATTCAAGCAGCTCATCACATCACATCTATAATCAATATCAAAGACAGAATAAATGCATCCTTGCTTGTTTTGCTTTATATAGGCAACTCCCTCTTCTCCTTTCCTGTCCAGAAAGTCCTCCCTAGTGAACAGTGCCACTACAAATGTGTAGAGTCTTCCTACATCAGTAGCACTGAGGCAATCCCTCTAAATTCCTCATTAAGACTTCTTTCCTGTGTGATTCTAGGTTGTGTCAAGATGACAATTAAAAGTAACCAGCATAGTGCTCCATTAAAAAAAAAACCCATAAAACCCACACACGTCTCATACACTACCTCACCTATCACTTTGTTGAATGAACTTGAAAATACTTCTGTTTATAGTCCAAGTGTATGCTATTCTATTTGCACATCTGTCTATATCAAATCAATAAGCACAAAAAGTTAAATATATGTGTTGCTACAACTCTATGTAAATGTCATTCTGGTGAACTGAGTTACATAAAAGTAAAATGGTGTCGCCGGGCGTTGGTGGCGCACGCCTTTAATCCCAGCACTCGGGAGGCAGAGGCAGGCGGATCTCTGTGAGTTCGAGGCCAGCCTGGGCTACCAAGTGAGCTCCAGGAAAGGCTCAAAGCTACACAGAGAAACCCTGTCTCGAAAAAACCAAAAAAATAAAAAAATAAATAAATAAATTAAAAAAAAAGTAAAATGGTGTCTATGTCTAGGAAAAGAAGGGGTCCAGTTTGGGAAGTGTTTGATGATGACAGGCCAAAAGAGGAATGCCAGGTGGAAATTCAGCTGTTTGGGCATTTTTCCAAGGAAGCCTCACCTGAATTGCCATATGTTGCCGTGTAGCCAGTAAATCTGTACTGAGACAAATAATCATACATATAAAAATCACAAAGTTTTACTCCAAAGCTACTTTCTAGGCTGTGGAGACACTGTGATACTAATTAATTTATGGTTATTAGGAGCAGAGACAACTATTTATAAGCATGCAGAAGTATTTGATTACACAAACACTGACCCTGATATTATTTATAAATAACATTTAAGTCATTAGTAAAAATAAGGAGCTACGTTGACTGACTAAAGGGAATTTTCTTGTAAATTATGATCCACGGATAGGAAGTTTACAGGGCTGAATTGACCCAGTTATTCTACCTTCTTGTAGTGAAAGAAATGTGCGTGTTTGTGTGTGTGTGTGTGTGTGTGTGTGTGTGTGTGTGTGTGTGAATGTGTTTCTTTCAATACCAGCAATTTATATTCCTTCTGTAAAGAAGTGACATAATGTCTCCCTTAAACTAATGGAGCTTTATTCAAAGAAACTTCTTGTGCACTATACTATATGCGGGAGAAGCCTTTCCTCCACTCCTGCTACCTTGAGTGGACATGCGCACAAATGACCTAATAATGGATTACCAGTGGGGAACTGTGGAAGCCTACTAGCATGAGAAGAAAATAAGCAAGATAAAAGAGAAGAACCACATATTTTGGATGGTGAGGTAGTTTTGAAGATAAGGTGCTCTTCCACAAACACACAGACACACACAGACACACACAGACACACACACACACACACACACACACACACTACAAATATATACTCATAAGCACATACACATCATCCACCAACAACACAACAACATAACAGGAACCAACAATCAGTGGTCATTGATATCTTTCAATATCAATGGTCTCAATTCCGCAATAAAAAGACACAGATTAACAGAATGGTTGGAGAAACAGGATCCAACCTTCTATTGCATCCAAAAACCACCTCAGTATCAAGAGTAGACATTACCTCAGAATAATGGGTTAAAGAAGATATTCCAAGGATATGGACAAAAGAAGCAAGCTGATATAGGCATTTTAATATCTAACAACATAGACTTCAAACCAAAACCAATCAAAAAAGATAGAGAGGGACATGTCACATTCATCAAAGGAAAAATCCTCCAAGATGACATTTCAATTCTTATCAGCTATGCCCTAAACCCAAGGGAACCCACTTTTGTAAAAGAAACACTACTACAGCTTAAGTCACATATTGACCCTCACACACTGATCATGGGAGACTTCAACACTCCACTCTCACCAGTGGCAAGTCAGTCACACACAAACTAAACAGGAAAATACTGAAGCTAACAGACGTTATAAACCCGAGAGACCTAACAGATACTTCCAGAACATTTCTTCCAAACACAAAAGAATATACCTTTTTCTCAGCACCTCATGGAACTTTCTCAAAAATTGACCACATACTCAGACACAAAGCAAGTATCAACAGTCACAAGAAAAGTGAAAACCTTTCTGTATCCCTATCAGATGAAGACAGATCAAAGCTGGATATCAACAACAGAAGCAGCAAGAAGCTTAGAAATACCTGGAAACTGGAAAACTCCCTACTGAATGTAAAATCAGTCAAGACAGAAGAAATAAATGAAAGACTTCCTAGAATTCAATGAAAACGAATACACAGCATATCCAAACTCATGAGACACATTGAAAGTGGTGCTAAGAGGAAAGTTCTCAGCACTAAGTGCCTACATAAATAATTGGAGAGATCTCATGCTAGAAACTTAACAGCACATCTAAAAGCTGTAAAACACTGTGGAATTGGGTGTGTCTCTGACTCTTTTGTCTGCTCTTGGAACTCTTTTTCCTCCTGTTAGGTAGTCACGTTCAGCCTAGGTGTGAGGGGTTTTGTCTTGTCTTAATGTATTTGGTTTTGTCCTGTTTGATTGTTGTCTCTTGGAGGCCTGATCTTTTCTGAAAGGAGACAGAAGGGGACTGGACCTGGAGAAGAGGAGATTTGTGGAGGAGCTGGGAACAGTAGAGAGAGGAGAAACTGTGGTCAGAATTTATTGTATGAGAGAAGAAACTATTTTCAATTAAAATAAATAAATCAGTAAATAAACAAACAAATAAATAAAAATATTATTTTTCTAGTGAAAAAGCAATAAAAATATTTTGATGGGTGGAATTTTGAAACTAAAGTGGGAAGAGACAGTGAGGATTGACACAACTATTTAAGAACTTCACAGACATTGGAGCAGGAGCAGACCATGTAAAAGAATCTCGTTTAACGTCCTCCACAGGAATTTCAGCTCTCAGACAGATGAAGATTTAAATTTGTTTCACTTAGCTCTTACAAGTAAGTGCAGCCCAACAGGCCTAGTGACCATGCATTCCAGGTAGCTGGGCTCGAGTTTAAATGCACACTTGCTTACAGTTGCTGCTTTGCTATTAAAAAATCATATTTTCCAATAAACAAATAAGTAGTAAATAAATCAATTAATTAGCGTAAAAATATTTGTCATTCATTGTAATTCGGGAACATCCTTGAACATATTTGTGTTTGGAGCACTCATGGATGTTGAAAATGAGGCACATTTATTCTCGAAGTCTGAAGACAAATGTTTTGAATTTTATGTCTATCCAAAAAAATTTTACTTGTCAATATCTTCATGAATAAAATGTAAAAGTATGAGAATGACATTATTGTAATGTTTTACACATCAGCTTAAAACAAGTTAATTTAAATAAAATAATATATATAAGATAGCCTACCATCACTTTATATAAAATGGATTATTATTTAGAATTATTACAGTAGTTACTTGTACTCACGTTTGTTATTCAAATTTGGCCATTAGTATTTTTCAGTAAGAATCCAAAATAAATAAGAAGTAAGTACATGTTTATGCACTCTCTCGAGTGTCTCTGTGCACGTGTACATGCATGGGAATGGATGATCCTTCCTGGTACAAAGGAAAAGATTAACATATTTAGAAAACAAGAACTAACTGTCTTTCTACAACCAATCAGAATACACGTTACTCAACATGATTGCTTCATCTTGGCACTCTTCAATCATCAGGTCACGGTATCACTCACATGTATTCACCGTTTGAAATAGCATTGATAATGAAGTGTTCCTGTCACCATAAAAGTACTGCTTGCATTAGAGAGGGATGGGGGATGTGAAGAAAAAGAGCAGAGAGACAAAAGTGATGATTCTGTTCTGTTAGTACCACAGAATTCAAAATGGAGGGTCCTCTAAGATCCTTCTGTCCTTTGGGGAAAGCTTCATTTTGTGGTGTTTTTTTTTTTTTTTTCTTCATTAGACTCTTGAAACATATATATTAATGAGAATCAGGGCACAAATTATGCAGTGGTAGAGAGATTTGATTTCTGAGGTTCACCTTGGAGCAAAAATGTTTGAATCTCAACATGCATCACTTTTACTGGATCCTTCTGAGATTCTGAGAAAGACTAAGCAATGCTAAGTTTCTTGAGGAATATTCTACCAGTAAATAATTGGACTGTATCGATGGATAAGAATGTTCCCTCTTCAATTTACCTGTAATCTTGAAGTTGGAAAAAGAAAGGGATTTGATGGGGAAACTGTAAGCATCACCACCTGCACACAGTACTGACTACTTAAGGATTTCCATTTAGGCAGTTCTGCTGGAAAGCATTCTTTTATGGGAAACACATGCTTAGAATTATAAAGGTTGCAAATAACTATTTGCTAGTTTCACAAACTAAGTAAAAATATTTAGTAAGCATCAGACTGTTCATCTTGAAGAATTAAATATACCTCTCAAAATTCACCATAATGGACAGCAAATTTCACTCTGTATTCTTTAGCACTCTAAATTATTGTATAATGTCTCTTATTCAATGCTAATCACACCACACAGATAAAGATCTGCTTTAAACTAGATGACAAACCTTATTGTATATGGATTTTGCCTCTAGTCTTATTACAGATTATTTTTCTAGTACTTAAGAGGCTAAGATTTCACATGGGAATCTAGTTAGGAGGAATTACACTTAGTTTTATTTTAGTAGTCTATACATGGGCAGTTTAAAATTATTTCTGTGCCTAATATAATTACAGCTGTGTTGGTGAGGCTTCTGTATACTCTTTGTTGTGTTAGCAAAATTGGAAGGATTTCTAGACACATCTTACCCACCTGAGATAAACAAAGATGACATCACTCATTTAAGCAGACCTATAATAAGCAAGGAGATCAAAGCAGCAATACAATATTTCCAGACAATCAAACAAGCAATCCAATTCAGGTCTAGATGGATTCACATTAGAATTCTACCATTTTAAAGTAAAATTACAACCAATATTATCAAAATTAGCCCATAAACTATAATTCACAGGAACACCCTCAAATCCCCTCAATAAAGCCAATATCGCTCTACTACTAAAGTCAGATAAACCTGAACAACAAAGAGAAATATAAACCAACATCCCTAATGAACACCAACAGAAAAACTTTCAACAAAAGCACTGGAAAACCAAGTACAGGTGAACATCAAAATTATCACTCACTGTGATAAAATTAGCCTTATCCCAGAGATGTGGATCTTGTTCAATATGTGAAAATCAATAATTGTAATAAGTCATATAAATGGACTCAAAACAAAAGCTCAAAAACTGAGACATTAAAACCCAAATCACCCACTTTTAAATGTTTTAAAGATCAGAACAGAAATGTCTCAAAAGAAGAAATACGAATAATTTGAGATTTCATCCCACTCCAGTTGGAAGGGCTGTCATCAATAAAACAAATAGCAAAAATGCTGGGGGAGGTGGAGGTTGTTGGGAAAGAAGAGTTGTTATTCACTAGTGATGGACTTGCAAACTATTACAGCCTCTATGGAAATTACTGTGGAGATTCTTCAAAAAACCTAAGAATAAAACTACCATATGACCCAGCTCTTGCATCCTGGGCACATACCCAAAGGACTCTCTAACCTAGAATAGAAACACATGCTCATCCATGTTCATTGCCACTCACAGTGAGTAGGAAAAGTAACCATTGTGGATGCTCATCAAGTCTGATGACTGCATAAAGAAAATGTGGTACGTGCACAGGATAGAATTTTATTTATCTGTAAAGAAAAGATCAAATATGAAATTTACAAGTAAATGAATGGAACTGAAAGCAAATATATTGAGTTATGTAGACGAATTTCTTAGATAATCTTGGAATATGCTACATAGTCTCCCATATATGTAGGTCCTACCTCTGAATCTATAATTTTTTTGTGTACAACTTGGAGTACCTGCGGAAGCCATGATACCACAAAGAAGCCTTTGGGATTCTAAAGTCTTAAGGGGTTGAGTTAGTAGAAAATAGGTGACATGGAAGTAGAGAGGAGGAATACTGGTTATGGGAATGTTTAAACAGAGGATGATAGGAGATTAGTGTAGATGAGGGAATATTATGTGAAAGTATTCATGGAAATATGTGAATTAGTGTCTACGCACCCATATAGGTAAACAAGCACAGACCAGTGTTAAGTGCACTGCCAAAGTTCAAATTGGTGAACCAATGAGTTTACTGAGGTTAAGTACCGGGATATGGGTGAATAGTTACTTGCAGGATCAGAAATGACTCAAAGTCAGCTGCATCACCACAGTTCCATCCCAGAATGTATGACAAAACACAAAATCTGGAAACATGCAGTATGCTGCACACCTTGCATTAGCTCAACCTGCTGCTGAGTGTCTAGGTGATCTGAGCCCCTTTCAGGCAGCTCAGTTGGTCTCTGCTTCTTCCAGTGCACTTGGTTAGTCTCCCTTTGCCAGACATGTGGCAAGTCTGAGAGTCTTCTACACAACTCAGCTTATAGAAAGTATCCCTTAGCAATTCTTACTGCCTATGTTTGGCAAAAGAGGGGCCTAGTAAATCTAGTCAGTTTCAGCCACGTCCTAAAGGCTTTGAATTGTTTACTCCCTGACCTAACTTGCCTACAGAATAGAATGTTTCATCTACTTTTAGAACATCCTGTGTGTGAATGAGCTTCCCTCCAAGCTGGATAGTTTTATCTTATTGAAGATTGCTATGTAACAAGGAGCTGGCCTGGGGAAAGGAAGAGAGGCAGAATTAACCAGAGTGAAGAGTTATGAACAGCCAAATTCAAATGTACTATCTTGTAGTTTAATATTTTAATATATTAAAGAAAATATAATTTAGGTTTTATAAAAGAGAGGCTTAATGGAGATACACTTTATGGCTGCTAAATGCTACTTCTGGAAGCCATGGGTTATTAAACAAAAGCTTTAGTGCCAGTGTGCAATACTTTTGTTGGAGTTGTTGGTGAGAGAGAACTCAGAGGCCCTGCAAACAATATATACTTGTCATTTCTCATGATAGCATATTAGCACTACATGGCAATACTATTTCTGAAGATACTTCATACCTTTGATGCATGATGCTGATAGAACAAGATGAAACAAATATCGGAGCTTCCTACCCTTGGCTGACTTCCATAATCTCAGAAGGAGCTATAAAAGTTGCAAGGAGAGAAACTATATAAATAATCTTATCCAGTTTTGAATTCAATGATCTACAGGTGAGATAAACCTGTGGTATAACAGTGACACCACTGTTATAGGGGTAACCAATTCCCTCTGACTAGATTTGTGATCCACTCTACAAAGGGACTCCATGTATGTTACTGTGAACCTGGTTTAAAAAAACATGGCAGAAGCAATTGTGAATCCTGGGTATGGGGGAAGGGAGAGAAAGAGAGACTGGATACAACACAACAATGCAGTTAAACTCACATGCTATCATGTTGAATTTAACTATTTATGTTTATAATATAGACAAATGTTACTCTCAACATTGGTAAGAGAAGCTTCTTTTTCCAGTGAATGGTGGTTGCCCATGACTGCCTATGATGAAGAGAAAGTGATGTGTAAGAACTCAACTATAAATAAGACGTTTATACCGCTTCCTCTATGGCTCAAGAAATATTGTAGAAGTGGGAGTGAAAAGAATTTAAGAGCCAGATGATAGAATGGCTGTGAAATGTCATATTCTGTTAAAGACACAATCAATGTAATCACAGAAGTTGCAGGTGTCTGCATTGGGTCTGCACAAGAATGCGCCTGTCAACAGACAGACAGGAATAGAAGAGAGGCTCACAGGGATGACCACTTATTACTGAACTAGTCTTTGATAGATTCATTGATTTTAGTTGTTTTCCTGTTAATGGCCCATCAGGGTCTAAATGGGTAGTACCAATCCAATGGTCACACAGCTAGTGCTAATTAAACTAATGGGTCACAAAACAAAATCAAAAGTCCTGAATCTTGGAAAGGGACTCATAGGGAGGAGGAGAATTGATGCCGATGGAAGGGATGGAAGAAACAGGTTAGAAGGAAAGAGAACAAGCAGAACACTTTGCATACATGCATGAAATTATCAAATAATAAAACTAATAATTTCCCCCCAAAAAAGACTAGAAAATATAGGTAAGAAGGTAAATGTGTTTGCTTCCAAGCCTGAAAACATGTATTTAATCCTTACAACACACACAGAAAGAGAAAATTGACTTTTGAAAGTTGTCTTTTTGCCTATTTATCCATGGAAAGATGGGAGCATCACACATACACACACACACACACACACACACACACACACACACACACACACACACTCAAATGAACTATATAAAAATATGCCAGAAAATTATTGATACAAGTACCATTTTCAATGTTCCTTCATTACTGAATTTTTTATATTTGCATTTTTAAATTTTGTATACAATTTATAACTACAAATTTTCTGATCTTAAATCAATTTCATATATTTTCAATTCCATGTTTGTGAACCTGGGTGTTGTATGCTCTTTTAAGATTAAGACTTACAGACTTACTCTTGTGATTTAAGGAGGAAAGAACATGGTAAGAGAAACAGGACTCCTGAACTTTGATTTCACTGTTAGCTTATCATGTCATATTAGAAAAGTTCATTAGTTTCCCTGAGCTTCATTTTCTTCTAATTTTTTGAAACAATGGATTACTTTTAATGTCTTTCCATATGTAATTCAATAATCAAAACTATGACATATGGTGAAATAATGCTTTTAAAAATGTTATATAACTTTTCTTTTTTGCTGCTATTTATTTTCAATAGATACATGGAAAAACTTCAATGGAATTCATCTCCGTATCTTCTGAAAAGACATAACAAAACTGGAATGTATTCTGAAGGTGAGGAACATTAGTACTGTGACATTCCATGCGAAACTATAAATGATGAAATTAAAATCTTTGTGTCATTGTTGGCAGACCCCTTTGGAGAGATCACAGAAACTCTACACTTTTTGCCCATAAAGAAAAGGAAAAAAACAAGCAATATAATTTTAAATAGAAATTGCATCATTTTCTTAGAAAGCACTTTCACTGAATGCTTATTATTCATAATAAATAGTCTCTTTCAAATGACCTGATTATTTATTTAAACCTTTAGTAACATTACATTAAAATAACATCCACCAAAGAGCCTGCTCAACTTGGCTGTGATGATTCAAATTACCGGGAAATGATTGTAAATGAAAAAGTCTACCATGAGCTATACACTGCAGTGACTGAAGATAAATGCAACACTTGAATATGACCTGGCTTTTTTCTTAGGCTGAAATATGACCTTGTCCCAAGTTCATCTTCCCAAAAGTTCAACACACACAAACATACACACACACACACACACACAAACATACACACACCTGGACAAACACACATGTAATATGTGTGTATATACCATTATACTGTGTTCACCCACTTAGGACAGCTGAGTTGATGAACCTCTTCTCACCAATGCTATACCTGGATCAATGATGAGCCATGGAAGATTTGGGTTTGGCATTGTTTCTGAAGTTCTGAGAAGTTTTGTGAACAAAAGCCCAAGATTCATGGTATAGAGATGTCTTTAGTCCTCTAGCCCCAGCATTGAAAAGGTAGAAGAATACAGTGGTATATATGTATACAGTACTGTTAATAAAGCTATTAATACTCCTTAGCAGCAGAAGAGATGCAAAGGGAAATAGGAGCTTCATTTAAAATTCAAGTTATTTCCCCTTTCTCCTTTCTGGCTATACATGACCTCAGAAGATACTATAGTATAAGTGGACAATTAACTAAAGTTAGGATTCCATTATGCAACTGGCATGAATTCAACACCCATGATGACAAATGACTTGGTGATGGAATCGTTTTTGAGTCGCTCATGCTCATGTTGTCACCATTCTTCCATGTGCAAGTAACCAAGCCAAGCATTGGCTCAACGCCATTTGTTGAGATAGCATCATTTCTTCTGTTGTTGACACTTGACCTGAAGGACATATGTATCTTCTCATTTGCAATAGTAGAGTCTACTACAGCAGCTACTGTTTTCAGAGTTGTTATGGTCTGAGTCTGGATCTTGGTAATCTTAGTAAACCAAGATTTCCTGCAATAGGTAAATTAAACAAAGTGAAAAAAAAGTCATTTGATGTGACTGCACAGCAGGAAAGAATAAATCAGTCCATGGACACCTCCCCCAAGTCCATCTTTGAGACTCTAAAATGAAGTTGAGTTTTACATCAAGGTCAAGAAGTGTCACGTTCTGAAGGAACATGTGGAACATGTGGCCCCACCCAACACCATTGTTGTCTAGATTTTTCTTGCAAGGTGGTCTGATACATTATCAGAACTGTGTGGAAGGATTTCTTGTAGAGAGATGATTTCCACTTCTGGCTGACACCAGGCTTCTGGCATGAAATTCCTGAGTGGCATTCCAATTTCTCGAGGTCCATTATTTACATAACCTGATAATCAGATGGAGGGATATATGTGTCTCTTCTAATATCTTTCTCTCTTGCCAGGAAGGTTACAATATTACTACTACTACTTTCTGCATTTGTAATTCCACTAGAACTTTGCTCAGATGGACAAATTACTAACACCTCTAATATATTAGCTTCTTCAGTATAGACTGTCTCATAATCTTTTCCCACTCCTCTTCCTACCACAATTCCTACTTGTGGAGAGAAGGCTACGATAAGGACCAAAAAGAGAATAAGTCTCCATCAGAAAATATCTACAATGTAAAAGTAGTCCAAGCATTCCTCAAAAGAAAACAGAGGTTCATTTCCAGCCAAATCTTAGTAGGATAATGTCATGATGCAACAGAACCAATCATTGTCAACTGCAACCAGATACCACAGTGTTGCTATCCTATTAACCTAGCCTCTACCTGCAATCAAATACTGGCCAATTAGACCACTCTCCTCTGCATTATGGGAATTGCATGGTAGGTTACACAGCCATAGCCTCTTGTCTCATGCTGGTGTTTTTGTTATTTCTAAGTCTGATGCATGCTTCAAGTCTGTTAAACAAACTTACCTCATCCCACTTTGGTCTAATGGAGAAGTATTTTCTACAACTTGCCAGTGCACCCTGGTCGTGTCTTCACCTAAAGTGAAGGTAAAGGACACTGAGAAATAATAACAAAGAAATGATGTAGATAGTATCCTACTATTTTACGTTGTAAAATCATAAGGCAAGTTTACCAGAAGAAAGAAAAGACAAATAGTGTTGAGATGTTTACTTAGATGGGCATTAAACAGGGTCCTTCACAGTGAATTTCTAAGTAAGCAAACCAGCTCATTAAGTAAATGGCAAAGCCCAGTGTGGTGGCTCACATCTGTAGTCCTAGCACTCAGAGGCTGAGCCAGCAGGCTTGCCAACATTTCAAGGCTAGCCTGAGCTATAGTGAGCTCCAGGTATACAGTAACAAAGGATCCCCGTTTTCAAACAAAAAATAATAGTAGCAGCAATAACAATTCCTCAATGTCAGATTGAGTTGTCATATCCCAGGAAAGTGAAGTGGAATTAGCCACAAGCCATCCGTGAACCTCCACCTTAGCTAATAAAATAGTTTCTTTTTTTTTTTTACTTCATAATCACCTTATCAAAATTTTCCTTAGCATTTCCTCGGTGAAGTTCAAATGTCTGCAATCTGAATCTTCCTGACTCTTGAGTACTTTCATGTTCAAATACATTTTTTAAAAAATTGAATATGACATTTTATTTTGCTATCTTTTGTCATATTGGTTTGTTTTGAACTTTGTTTTAATTTTTGTGTGTGTATGTGTGTGTGTGTGTGTGTGTGTGTGTGTGTGTGAGAGAGAGAGAGAGAGAGAGAGAGAGAGAGAGAGAGAGAGAGAGAGAGAGAACGAGAACATAATGATGAGTAGCAGCAAAGAAGGTGAAGAGGATCTGGGAGGGGCTGAGAGAGGAGAAAAGATATGATACAATGCTTGTAAAAATTTTTAAACCAAACGTTTTTAAATGATATGCTTAATTTATATTTTAAAACCAGTTACATTTCATTTTACATATATGACCTATATTTTATTTAATATATATATATATATACTTTATATATAGACATATGAATGTTATAAATCTAAAATTTTAATTTAGCTTCTGACCATGTATTTTTATTTCCAAATCTAACAACCATTCCACAGTATCAAGTCATGCTATATCTTTTTCCATTCCTTTCCGTAGTATCAATTTACAACTTCTCAGCATGGTTTTGTATAACTTGTGATAAGTATTAAGTGATTTAGTATCTATCTGGCCTATTCTCTCTATTGTTAAGAAGTTGTCCTTTAGATACAGAAAACACATGGATCATGTTGCGTCTATATTGCCCAGTAAGGCCCCTTCTAATGTCTTAGAAGAAATTGGCAATGTTGATCAATTTCCTTCGTTTTTTTGCTTGTTTTGTTTTTCCACCTTCTGTGAAGATTTTAGAAAGTTGCAAATAGTTTCCAATATGATACTGTGTTTTCATGGTTACGGTCACTGTGGTTTTGGAAAGGAGTTACAGTTAGGAGAACACTTGCTGCACATCTACAATGTGTTCCACATACATGTAAAGTACAAGTGGAAGTATGGGATAATATAGATAGCTGTGGTTTTATTGTCAAAAAACTCAAAGTTCATAGAAATGGGTGATCTGAAATGCTTATCCAGGATTTCAGGTACATTCTTCAATGTGATTTGTAGTCATTTTTGATTCTTATGAAGATAAAAGAATGCAGAAAGCTCTAACAGTCTGTACTTAAAGATCTGACATCACAGCATCAGGAAGGCTCTAAGTAAGAGCTAAATCATTTTTTTTCAGATGAAGAAATTTGAACTAGATTAATAGTTTCTGTTTCATGATCAAAAGGGACTGAGGAACTTTTCATAAACGCAAATGAGGAAAAAAGAAAGAGTGTTAGGAAAGACCATGCCTAGTTACATGCCCTTCCTACTTGAACACTTACGGTGCTTCCTTGAGCTGCAGAATGTTCATGCTGGTCACCCCACCATCACTTCCAATAAGCCAGTTCTGAGATGACTGATACCATGTTTTATGGAATGTCTATCTTCTACAACAAAAACAACTCATTTACATTCCATTCAGCTGTTAGGCATCTAATTTAGACATAAGTCAAAATAAACACACTTTTCTGAAACTTTCATAAAAACATATGCCTACTTTGATATTTTCATTTTTCAACTGTGTTTTCCAAGCTGGTAGCATATGGTGGGATTATCACAAAAGTCAATGGAACAAAAGACTCCCTTTAAGAGTCTTTTGCATGCTCCTTGGTATATAATAAACAAGACAAAACTTGAGCAACATGTCAAAGTGTTTGATTGCATGGACAAATATGTTCTTAAGATTCACTGTCACTATTCATGAAATGATTTCTTGAATACAGATAAGCAGTAGGCAATTAACATTTATGCCATTAAAATACATCTCTAAAAGCACACTACTAATTTTTAATTTTAAATAGTAAACTTCATGCTATTATCATGGTTAATCAAACTTTAGCTTTCTCATAATGGAAAATAATTAAAAGGAAAATAGCTTTCTTATTGTTTTTACCAATGTTATGTGACTTTCTATTTCAATTTTAACAATATTAACCTATAACCTTTAATAGAGGAAAGCCAGCTTTCTAATTTGTAGAACATACCCATCTACTGTACATTTTTTTTTTTAATATGAGGAGTTTGGTGACCAAAAATGATAAGTAAACTGAGAACAGGAGTGATGCGTTCCTTGTGCAGAGAACTGTAGAATGGAAATCAGCGGCTTGAGGACTTGCTCACATGTCTTAATCCTCGCTTATGGCTAGTGTCTCTGTTGGGCTTTGCCAGTTTTTAAAGTTTCCCCTTTGATTAAGACTTTGAAAGAACTGTATGCTTTCATGTTTTTTTTTTTCTGAAAATTCGAGTGTGTTCTTGAATGAAACACACTTACACTCTCCAACCTAGTGTCATAGTTGAAGGACATTTGTGTGGAATGGAGAATTACAACCGTGACTAATTATGAGAGCTAAAGTGTTCATGATATAGAAACTTGGAGATATGGGACTACAGAATATTTATATATTATACATATAATATGTACACAGAGAGATGGGATTAGTGAATTTGTATATATTATATATACATTATTATACATTATACAATATATGCACATTCTCTAATCTTATCATATAAGTGTGTATGCATATATATGTGTGTGTGTGTTATATTATATTATATAGTATATTCCCAGCTTTAATGTAGCTTTACTGTCAATTTAGTAAGCAATAAACATGGATTTTTTAGCCCAGGGTCTAACCAAGTAAACTTAAATATAGTCAAAAATTGTTTACTAAAAAGTGATCCATATTGGATGATATACTTCTTTAATAGAATATATCCATGGCAGATAAAAGGTCTCTCTCTCTCTTCCTGATATGAGGGTTTTAAAATCACTAATCATTTTATGAAATCATTTGGCTTTAGTATGTCACAGGGAAAATACTGTTTATGGTTAATAATTTATGAATAAATTTGGAAAACAGACTCTACTTATCAGCAATATTAATTTTGTAACAAAGGCATAGACTACCTTACTGGGCCCAAGTGTTTATAGTGTTGAATGTGTATAGGTCAGCATCTACACATGGAACAGATATACACATGCTCATCATAGGGATTTTTAAATGACAGCATGCCAAAGCATCAGAATCATACACAATGAGCCAAACACATGCTGATTAATCTCAGACTATCTTTATGTGATAGTTGAAAATATACAGAGCATCACGGTTTAAGTTCTAAGCCATATCTTGAAATAAGAATTTGTCCAAGAAGCACGGATGGGCGTTATTGAGTATGTGCCATAGACTAGCCTAACACAAGTGAGGAAACAGCATCATCAAAGTGAATAGAACACTTGACTTAGAAAAACAAAACAACACAAACAAATTTCTAAAGCATTTGTTTACTCTAGGAGATTAACTTCATTCAAGAAAAAATGCTGGGCCTTGAGATTATACCAAACAGGAGGATGTGGAATCTGTCCTTGTTTACCACCTCACTGAAGCAGCATTACTATTTATGGTGTGTGTGTGTGTGTGTGTGTGTGTGTGTGTGTGTGTGTGTGTGTG
>CABHPR010157104.1:29081-45513 GCA_902168415.1 Peromyscus melanophrys | reverse complement strand
CTGGAGATTTCAGTGTCCATCAGTTGGTGAGGGCTGAATAAGATCATCTCTAAGCTCCCCTCACAATAACATTTCAGAGTTCTTTGTTTTTCTTCTTCTTCTTCTGAAATCTGTATTTCTGTGAAGCCTTTCCTGAACCTCCTGATGGCTCTAAAGATGTCTGGTGAGGCACTGGTGTTGTCAAACATTCACAGATGGCATTCTGCTCACAGGGGACAGGTGGGGGAGATGATGTTTTTTGTCACTCTCCAAGTGCCAAGATCCCTGAGGCTAAGGGAAGCCTCTCCCATAGGCCTGGCCTTTGCAGGACCACAACATGCCCTTCTGACTGCAGGAGCCAGTAGATTGCAAGGTGCCTCATTCTTTCCCAAAGCACAACAAAGCTTTGCACACAAGCCAGTAAACCCAGCTCTTCAGGTTGCACAGGTGCTTACCTGCCCAAAGTGATGAGCCAAAATTATGTCAACGATGTTGGTCATCAAGCCTAAGAGCTACAAGATAAAAACTGTGTTAGGAGAGTGAGCATATGTGAGCGTTTCATGGCTGTTCACTAAAGGAAAGTGTACTTTACACACATTGTCTTTCAAAAGCAAATCAAAAACACAGATCAGTATCATTTCAAAGAAATGTGAAAAAAAAATGTAAGGAAAAAACTAAGTATTCTTTCCATGGTATGAGCAGAGCTTGCTTTGAAACAGGGCTAGAAAGAATAGTGGCCATTCCTTCAAAGCTCTGAGTCCTGAGACTTGTGGCAGTCTGCTGCTTCATTCCTGCCCTATTTCTGCATCTACGCTGGGTTGACGGCAGGTAGAGATCCACTTACAATCCCACCCAAGACATGCAAGAGACAAAGAAAAAATTCCTTCCAGTTTTAGCCATCTTTATTTCAGGCAGTGGGAGGAATAGCTATATTTACAGAATGTTCTCACATTTTGAACATTTTTCTCCCAGTTCTTCCCATTCCAAAATGATGCATCTCATATCTAATAAATGCAGCAATCTGTGTAAATCTGGAGACAGTCTATTTTCAGAAACATTTCCAGCTCAAATGATCTTGCCAATTCCCCTTTAAGCTTTCTTCCTGGGCTTTAGATGGAATTCCTACTGAGGACTTGGATAGGAGGTGAGGCACTGAGTTGGAGGTGGGGATGCAGAGGAGGAGGTGAGGGAGAGACATGGACATGGGTGAAAGATTAAGGAGGAAAGATGGCCTGAAATCACCCCCTGGGCTGTGGGTGAGCCATAGACTACAGATGTAAGAGGAGGAGATTAATCACCCAGCTCACGTCATGTGTTGCACTATTCCTGATGCTCAGAGCCCCAAAGTGTTCTTAGATGTCACTAGGTTGTTTCACATCTAAGTGCGTGGGTGCTATACTAGACAGGTGAGCACATTTTACACAAGTCAGACTGTGAGAGAATTCCACAGCGGCTGCCAACAGCGTTGTTAGTACACTCCAGCCAAAGCTAGGGAAGGCAATATTCCCCCAAATGTAAATAACTGTGGGGAGGGACAGACAGACTGTTCAGAATCTGGTCTGGTGATAGGTAGACTGTTTATAAATAATTATAAAAGTATACATGCTCATTATATAAAATTAGGAAAGGAGAAAACATGAAAAACTATCATTTGCAATTAATTAACAGAGAACGATATAACCACTAGTCACAAATTACCGCCCTCTTTTCTTATGCATGTGTATGTATTTAACAAAATTAAGATCATAGTGTATGTCTATTTTGACCTAATGTGAGCATTTTTCCTCTCCTTTAGTAGTCGAATTACAACTATTTTGATTTGGAATATGATCTAGTCGTGCAGCCCGGGCTGGCCTGCCGTTCTCAATTCCTCCTCCTTACAAGGGCTGTTCACGTGGCTGTCGCCATCCTTCCCTCAAGTGACACATTTTAGTCAGATATTTTACCACTGTATAGAAAGTTTGTTACTTTATTATGGGTACTTAGGCTCTTTTCCCATCCATTTGACTGATGACCAACGCTTTCATGACTATGTTGAGTCTTGGACCTTTTAACTTAGGCAAATGACATCTCTCTGTAGGATTAACACATGCCACTTTTCTGAATTGTCCTGAGAACGAGAAGTTTATATACATACATCCATGCATATATATATAAAATTAAAGAACAGTGTCTGGTACTCAATAAACACTATATAGGTATCAGATTTTCTACTAAAAAAATTCTCAGGGCTCCTGAGGTGGTTCATCCAATAAATGCACTTGTTGCCAAGCCTGAGGATCCTAGGCCCAACATGGTGGATAAAGGTAATCAAATCCAGAGGGTAGTTTTCTGATAGCTACAAGTCTGATATGGCCTAGATGCATACACACACACACTCACACTCACACACAGAGCTAATAACAATAATAAAATATAATTAAATAAATGCAAAAAAATTGTCAGAGCTGTGGAAATGGCACAGTGCTTAAAGTGGTTGCTATGTGAATGTGAGTACTACAGTCGTCCAGACACCCAGAAACCCACACAAATGCTGAGAGGGTGTTGCATCTGATCTGCAATCCTGCCATGCCACTCCCAAGCAAGCTGATTAGTAGGAACAGCCGTATCAATGAGTTCTGGGTTTGATTGAGAGACCCTGCCTCAATGGATAAAGTGAAGTGGTGATACAGGTTCCCAGCATCAATCTTAGGCCTCCACATGTGCGTGGACACAGTGTAGATTACAACAATGACGGGAGCCACAAGCCTAAGCGACCTTGCCACACATGCTGCCATATTTAGGTTTCTCTCCTCTTTTCTTAGATCTAGGCCTTGCTTAAGTCTCCATAGCACCAGAACCTTTTCTCAGATATGAGGTGAATGAGCTGCAGTTAGGCAATTAGGCAGTTAGACAAGAGTAGATAGATGACCCTCAGAGCAACATTTCCTGCTGGACAAACAGCCCATAATTAAGTCCCTTCTTGCTCACAACCGCCTTTTCCTACCTATATATGCCTTGAGAGCAAAATAAAATTTTGGAGCTTAATCAGACGTCCTGTCTTGCTCTCATTCTTTGTGTCTCTTGTCCCTCTCATTCGCCGGCCCTCCCTGGGGCACAACAATACTTATATATTAGCATGAAAATGTCTCAAAACTGCTTCTTTTCCCTGGGCGGTGGGGGCACACGCCTTTTATCCCAGCACTAGGGAGGCCGAGCCAGGCGGATCTCTGTGAGTTCGAGGCCAGCCTAGTCTACAGAGTGAGATCCAGGACAAGCACCAAAACTACACAGAGAAACTCTGTCTTGAAAAAACCAAAAAAAAAAAAAAAAAAACAAAAAAAACCCTGCTTCTTTTCAACCTAAAAACAAGGAGTCATTTTCAGCATAGATCCATGCAAATGGGATAATATATAATACAATGCGTTTCCCTCATTTCTGTATTTTTTGTTGTTGTTGTGTTTTGTTTTGTTTTTCGAGACAGGGTTTTTCTGTGTAGCTTTGCGCCTTTCCTGGAACTCACTTGGTAGTCCAGGCTGGCCTCGAACTCACAGAGATCCGCCTGGCTCTGCCTCCTGAGTGCTGGGATTAAAGGTGTGCGCCATCACCACCTGGCTTCATTTTTGTATTTTTAAAAAAGATTTATTTTAAAACAGTTTTAGGCTGGGCAGTATCGGCACACCCCTTTAATCCCAGTACTTGGTGGGGGAGGGGGCAGTTTGATGCCAGCCTGGTGTACACAGAGTGAGTTCCAGGACAGCCAGAGCTATCCTGTCTTGAAAAACTAAATAAAATAAAATATTTAGATTTATTTTGTTTTATCTGTATGGGTGTCTTGCCTGCATGTACATACATGCACATGTGCATGCCTGGTGCCCACAGAGGTCAGAAGAAGGACATCAGAACTTCTGGCGGCTGAGAGCTCTCATGTGGATGCTGGGCACTGAACCTGGGTCCTCTAGAAAATCAGTTAACGTGCTTTTAACAACTGAGCCCTCTTTTTAACTCCGAGAGATTTATTTTTTATTGTTTTTTTAAATTATGTGTATATCCATGTGTTGTGTGGATATGTGCACGTGAATGCAGGTGCCCTCAGAGCCCAGAAGAGGGCATAGCATACCCTGGACCTGGAGTTGGAGGTGATTCTGAGCCTTCCCATGTGGGTGCTGGGAATCAAACAGGTCATCAGCAAGAGCTGCAAGCACTCTAAACCGCACAAGTATCTCTCTAAATAAGTAAAATTATTTACTTTTATTGTGTAATTGTGTGGGCATGTGCCACACTGTGTATACTGAGGTCAGAGGACAACTTGTGAGAGCTGGTTCTCTTCTTCTGCTACGTGGGTCCCAGGGATTGAACTCAGGTCATCAGCCTTGGAGGCAAGTGCATAGAGTACCTAGGGTCCCTGGGGTCTAGCTACATCCAGCATGGGATATCTGAGGGAAAAAAAAATCTACGTACACTATGCTCTTATGTCTGTGAACTTTATTCCTCTAAGACAAAATTCTATCAGTACAGCTATAGCTCCACCAGGCATTCAAGGCAGGAACAACTCTAGATACACCAAGCTCTATCTCCATCTACTCTATTTCTTTGGGATGAAATCCTGTTTCCATAGCTTCAGTTCCATCCAGTTCCCTAGCTCATAGTCCTGCTAACAACCAAACTCCTATGCTTCCGGGCTCATCTTCGTCCTCTGTATCCTCTTTCTCCATCCCTGCCTCTCTCTACTCCTGGCACTCTGAAAACTCTTCCAGAGATCTGCTTACCCTCTATGGAACCTCTGTCTTCCTCTCTTCTCTCTTACCATGCCATGCTGTAGGGACAGAAAATGCCTGCCCTTCCTTTCCCTGGGCATGCGGTTCTCTGCCTCCTCAGGAATGTTATTCTACCTCTCACCGTGACATGTAAAATCCTCTTTTGTTCTCAGTCAGTTGCTCTGGAGAGCCACTAGGCCTCCGGTCAGGGGGATGGTCTGAGCTTCATTTGCACAAGAAACAAAGCTATGTGTCTCGCTCCAGCTTGACTTTGCTTATGTGACCTTACCCAGGTACTGGCTCCAGCAGGGACGTTACCTAGAAGTTCAGCAGGTCTGAAAATATTTGGTCATGCAGGAATTTCATAGTAGAAGACAGCTGGAATATTAAAGGCTGGATAGCACCAAATATTCATAATAAATGGCTTGCCTCTTGACAGGACCCTTGGCCGGTCAAGGTACAGCTTTAATCCACAGCTGAATCTCTATAATATGTTCTTGCGGCCCTCAAGACAAGTGCGTGTGCCTACTGAGCCATCTCCCTGGCTCCCCTTGTCTTTTTTTTTTTTTTTTTTTTTACTCGTTTAACTCAATGATTGCTTATATGAATAAAGCTTTTCAGTTTCCTCTCTCCTTTGATATATCTTAAGGGTTAATTAAATTTCTTCCTTTTTCAGATAGCAAACATCAACAATCTTATTAAAGATAGTGACTCATTCATTCATTCATTTTATTCATCAAGAAAGGAAAACTGCAGTCCACAGACAGAAGATATTTGAGGAGCAAATTATTTATTTACTTATTAGTTTGTTTGTTTGTTTTGAGACAGGGTTTCTCTGTGTAGCTTTGGAGCCTGTCCTGGAACTTTCTCCGTAGCCCAGGCTGGCCTGGAACTCACAGAGATCCACCTGCCTCTGCCTTCCCATTGCTGAGATTAAAGGCGTGCGCCACCACTGCCTGGCAGGTACAAATTATTTATTTGTTTGTTTGCTTATTTAATTTGAGACAGAGTTTCTCTGTTTAGCCCTGGCTGTCCTGATGAGGTTCATGTATTTCAAGGGTTAATTCTGTTTGCCAGCCTGACTGTACTGAGGAATGCCTAGGAAGCCAAGCACGGTGCCCACGCCTGTGACCCCAGCACTCTGAAGCAGAGGTAGGAGGACTGCTGCTATTCCAAGGCCACACTGCTTCGTCTAATGGTTCCAGGTGAGCCAGCGCCATGGAATGAAGCCCTGTTTCACAACCTAACAGCAACCACAGATACATAGGGTACAAGTGATGAAAGCTGGCTCGAGCAAGGGCCCTTCCTGCTGGACCTGAGGACCTGAGTTCAAGCCCTGGAACCCACATGGTGAAAGCAGAGAATCAACTTGTACAAGCTGTCCAGTGACCTCCACAGGTGCATCAAGGCACACATGCACCCACACTTACATACACACATACAAAAACAACAACAAAAATAAAATAATTTGCCTAGCATTTGTACCAGTTTCTGGCTCAGTGGATCAAAGCCTGATGACCTGAGTTAATCCCCAGAACCCAGGGAACCCCTGTAAAAAACCAGATGGCCTGGAGTAAGCTGCTCAGTAGCAGAAACAAGAGAGACTGTTTTAGCGAGGAGGAAGGCAAAACCGACTCCCTAAAGTTGTCCTCTGACCGCCATCCACAGGCACACCAGTTGTTTTAGGACTGGGGCATGGTAGTGCAGACCTGTAATGCCAGAATTTGGGAGCTGATGGCAGGAGAATCAGAGGCTTGAGGGCATCCTCAGCTACAACAGGGAGTTCAAAGCCAGCCTTGGGTATATGATGCCCTATCTCAAAATAAAGCAACATGTGACTGGGTAAGAAGACTCACACCTGCAACCCCAGCACTTGGGAGGCTGAGGCAGGAGGAATGCCACAAGTTCGATGATAGCCTGGGCTACAGAGTAAGATCCTGTCTAAAACGACCACAAACAAGAGCCCATTCAATAAAAACAAATACATAAACTGCACACAGTAAAGAGGATGCTTAGACAATCACTAAGGCACATCTTTCAGTAGATAGCTGATGGGCTTTCCCAAACAACCGGATCCTGGGTTTCTGACCTGGCGAATGGATTAGTTTCCTGGACTCATAATGCCCTGGTATTTATTATTAGAAGGCAGTACAATGTAGAGAGAGAAATTAGGCCACGGGGGTGGGTGGGATGGGTGGAGTGGGTGGAGTCTGTACTGCCTTTTCTCGAGTGTCCAGATGTCAACTGCTCCGTTATACCATCACCTCTCGGCCACAACAGATTGAAATGTCTGAAACTGTGGGTCAAAAAAGATCTTGCCTCTGTTGTTCTCTTGGGTAATTTGGCCCCAGCTACACAAATTCAAGTAATACATGTATCTAGCGAAAGACTTATATGCAGGACATTTTTAAATAAGAGATACATGGTGATGGGTAAAAGACATTTATAACAGTGTATTCACAAAAGGCCAGGGGCTGGAAAGATGGCTGTGTGGGAACTGCACACACATGGTGCACAGATATACATGCAGGCAAAACATAAAATAATAAAATAAAAATAAGTACATAAAAAAGTACATACAATAAAAATAAATAAAACTTTACAACAAGGTAAAAAGCCAAGCTATTTTTATGAAGGAACAAGAGAAGTCTAGTTTAGTGACCTCAGCCTGAAACCCAAGCTTCTTAGGAGATTCAAGGGTCACAAGATCATGGCTAGCCTGAGCAATTTAGTGAGATCCTGTCTCAAGGTAAAATTGAGAGCTGGTGATAAAATGGTACCCTAGTATACATGAGACTATGGGTTTAATCTCTAGTACCACTGACAGGTGGGGGAGGAAGAGAAAGAAGGGGATAAGGGGAAGAAGACAAGGAGGAGGAAGAGGAGAGAGAGGAGGAGGACCAGAAAATGAACAGATGGACACCGTCATTTAGTACTTACTTTGGAAAGTGCCCAATCAATCCAGCCTTTAGCACACGGGTCAATGTTAATGAGCACAAGACCTTCTACCAGCTCTGGATGATCGAGCTGAGAGAGACAGAGACAACTGTGTGAGACTCCCACTCCCCAATCTCTTAAAGCAGTCGACATGGTTAGCAGGTTTGTGCTAGGCCTCACTGCCTCTGTCTGGAAGGAAGACTGGAGCACCTACAGACAATAATACCTCTTGAAATCTGACCCAGCACCTGGAAACCAGTCTCTCAAAATGCTGTCAGGCCATCTTCCCTTGCAGGGGGGGCTTAGGGAAGACCAGAGTTCTGTTGCTACAGCAGAGGAGAGCATGCTGCAGTGGTTCAACTCCTAGGGGGACTTCCTTATGAGCAAGTGTGCTAAAACACTTGGCATAGGGGCTTATGTGGGCTGCTGTGGTACAACACAGGCTCCTGCAATGTTTTTCCTGAAGCCATCTGAATAGGCAATGCCACCCCCAAAACCACTTTCCTGGGATCCAGGAGGAATGTCACAGCAGGAGTCCTTCCATAGGGTTGGGTAGGAAAGTGCAGTTCCATTGTTTTGTCACATTATGGTGTCACTTCTTCTCAAGCTCATTTTTCATGGCTTTAACAATCCCCCCAGAAGCCGCATCTGGGTCTCTTTACAGTGTTCTGTCCTCATGTGTGGATTTTCAGGTCCTCTACACACAAAGCAAGCCTTTACACACACATGTGGCTGGAGCAGCTGGAACTTACAAAGCCAACACAAGCAGGCACCGGGCTGGGACCCACACACTCTGCCTCAGGAGTTGAGACTAATCCTTCCTGTACTTACTGCAAATTGGCTGAGGATGTAGGCTCCTGCTCCAACTCCAATACCAATGATGTTCTTCACACTGAACAAGGCAGATGGACAATTGACAGTGTCTTACTGGCATCTTTGTATAATGGAAGGAATACAAGCTGGGCGCAGAGCCAGGCTCACACTTAGTAGCTGTGGGAACTTGGGTAAGCTTTTTGTTTGTAGTCTAAAGTGTTAGTACCCTCCTTATTTGACAAAAACACTGTCCCCCCTCCTTTCTCTCTCTTCCCTCTCCCTCTCCTTTTTTCTTTTTCTCTTTCACAACCCCACCTGCTGAGGATTGAACCTAGGACCTCATGGTTACACTTCCCAGCATCCATACTACCTACTTTAAAATTTGCCTTTACGGTTAAATGAACAATGCCTGAAATCTGGGATTCATCTTCATTGTTCCACTACCTCAAAATCCATCAGCAAATTCTGTCAAATCTACCTGGGAATGTTGCCATCAGTTACCACCCACTTTAGTCCATCCCATGTTTTCTTTGTGTTGAAGGTGGTAATGATCAACCTCAGAGCACAGCGCTTGCACAATCACTGAGTTACACCTCCAGTCCCGCTTTGTTTAAGGCATTTTATTGTGATTGTTTATCAAGCAGCTGATGTCCTAACTAACTCATTTTTTTGCTCATTAAATTACATTTGCAAGAGATAGACACAAAAGGAAGAGTGAAAACAGAAGAATAGAGTGGCGGGGGAGGTAGCTCAGCGGCAGAGCACCTGTTGGTAGGAGTGGAAGCCTGGGTTTGATTTGCAACAATGAGGAGAGCCGAATAGAAGACTGGAGTTTGGACTCACCTTAAGTATATAAGAACGTGAGGCAGCATTTTGGCTAGCTCATCCATGGTGGGGTACTGATACCTGAAACCCAGAAGGACACCTTCTGATTAGAAAGCACCCACAGTTCCCAGTCACTAGGAGACCTTGACCAGTCCAGGAGTCTTAGAGAAACACATGATTTTTTGTTTTTTGGTTTTTTTAAACCAAAGGCTCAAAGGATGTGATGTGGTGCCTAGAAACAACTGTGGCCTGCTCCATAATCCTCCATGACAGCCATGTGAGGAAGGGAGTAAAAGGGGCCACACTCTTTATGCCAGAGGAAGCTATAGGAAGAGAACTGGTTAGATGGCCCACTATGTGCTATTTCCAAACCCTTAACATTCGCTTCCAGGCTCAGGAATGTTCAGCAGCAAGAGTCAAGTGAGGAAGTAGCTCGCAGTCTGCCAATCATATTTAGGCAGTTAAATATAACAGGAAACACAGTTTCCTGGGGCTATGCACCATTATAAAACTTGGGCTCCTCAGAATAAATGTCATTTATTTCACTTAGGATAATACATATTGTACTAGAGTAAGTGTGTATGTGTGTGTGTATGTATATAGTAAATGGGCTCCTATATAAGGAGGCAGGATGGGCTCTATAACCAACAGGGAGCTCAGACTGTATCTGGTAAACACTATAAGGGATAGAGTGTCCTCAAAACTATTTATGCACAAGTCAGGAAAAATCTTGATGGATATCACCTGGGCGAATGACAACTTGTCTTTGAGAGACACAACAGCTTGGAAAGGTCAACTAAGATTCTGTAACAAGACTTCTTGGGTTGGAATCCCAGCTCAGCTACTTATTTGTACACTGACACAGACCCTATAGGGTTCTGTGGATCAAGGGAGCTAACAACAAGCATTTAAACAGGAAAAGCCTGGCTTCTATGCAGGTGCAGACTCTCCATTATCTTTGGAATGTTTAAGCTCCAGAAGTCACTAGGAAATGAAGCACAAGAGGAGAAGATCTCCCTCCTCCCTCCAAAGCTCTCATTGGCACCCTGCCCAGGGGGCACTTGGGAGTCTGTGACGCTGACATGCAGAGCAAGTTTAGGATGATGTTGAGTGCCAAGGCCAGTCAGATGGTGCCCTTGCCTGTCAAGATGGCTCCAGGGTAAATGGTTCCCCGGGTGTCCAAAATCCATCTCTAGGTGGGAACTCAGATGGAAAGGTACTCCCAGAGCAAGCTCAAAGGAGTCTGGGTTCAGCCTATGTGTTTGGCATTTAGGAAGAGACACATGTAACAAATGTAAAACAAAGGAGTCAGGGGACAGATCAGAGTCTGTGAGAAGTGGGTGTTCCAGACACATCCTGCCCTGGGACTATAGGCACATAGGTGCTGGCCAGGAAGAGGCATTCCTCTCTCTGGGAAAACACACAACAGTCCTCCACACACTTACACACAGGCTTCTGAGACCAGGGGCAGAAAGACAGGCAAGCAGCACCACCTGTAAGTGTGATACCATCACAGGGAGGGAAACACACCAAGGCCCCCTCCAACCGGTTCACCCGTTTGTTCTTTGGCCTGCATGCCTCCCAGAGATCTTCCCTAGGGCCTTACCCTGTTGGGAAGGAGGGTGCCCCTTCTTGCTGGCCTGGGGCGTCCACGTGGCAGACAGCAAAGTGCTGGGTGATCTCCTGCATATCCTCGAAGTTGAAGAAGGTATTGAAACAGGATTTATCTATGAGATGAGAACAGCTGTGGATCACAAGTTCTCCAGCGCTCCCCAGTTTTCCTCTGCCCAGCAATGCTGGCCCACTGTCCTTTCTCTCCCTTCTCAGCAGCAGTCCACTTAAGCCAGGGCTCTGCACAAAGCCTGTGACTCAAGCTCCCCAGGAGACTCCACAGGAGGCATCTCAGTGCCTGGAGAACAGCTGCTTCTCAACTCTAGCAATGGGTTCAGAGTAGGAACCACCTTGGGGAGGTTTGCTGGGTTTCCTGGTGGTGCACAAATAATCTTCTACCCACATGCACCTTCTTCCTCTCCCTGATGAGGAGACACTGACCTTCCCCTGACCCTGGCTAGAGGACATCCTCAGCTGCTGGTCATCACATGGGGCTTTGTCAGAACTGCTATGTGTGAGGAGGGGAATGCTGCTTCCTTTTTACCCTCTTAGTGTAGGGTCTCCATCACTTCTCATGCTATCAACTCAACACTCAGAGCCAGAGCAGCATGAAGGCTACAGGTCTGCAGAGTCTGGCCCCATGGCTAGAGCCCAATTCTATACTGTTCGTTGAGTAGCCACTTCTGAAATGCTTAGTGGATCTGGTATGGATTTCAGCTCTGGAAATATTTGTAGATGTGTAATGAGACATCTTGGGGACTGGTTGAAAGATAGCATGAAATAGACTTAGTTTTATGTATACCTAATACACATAGCCTGAAGTAATTTTTAAGATAATTGCTGTTTGGGGATGTGGGGACTGACCCTGAACATGCACACACATTAAGCATTTGTAGTGCTGCTGGCTCTTCGTTGTGTCTAGGTGTTCTCTGTCAGCACTCAATTCAAATTTATAGCATTTTAGATTCTGAATTATTAGGTTAGAGAAGCTCAACCTATGCTAGGTAGAAAAGTCTGTAGGAATAAGACTTTTACTACTGAATTCAAAACCCTTAAATGCTGGAATTTTCTAACCTGGGATATGAATAAAAAGAAATCAGAGGGGCTGGAGAGATGGCTCAGAGGTTAAGTGCATCGACTGCTCTTCCAGAGGTCCTGAATTCAATTCTCAGCATCCACATGGTGGCTCACAACCATCTGTAATGAGATCTGGCACCCTCTTCTGTGTAGCAGAATCTTAAAAGGTCTTTATTAATAAAACAAACCCGGAGCCAAGTATTGGGGTAAACACTAGAAGGTCAGAGAGACAGAACAAGCCACAGCTAACCTCACCTGGCCAACTTCTCAGCTGATCTTGTTTCCTCAGACTGGAAGCTTCTGAGTTCTCATCCAGAATGAATCTCAGCTGACTCCTGCTAGAAGCCTGAAAGCTTAACCAGCAAAATGCTTCTAGTTTCTGGTCCTCATGCCTTATATACTTTTCTGCCTTCTACCATCACTCCCTGGGATTAAAGGCGTGAGTCACCATGTTTGGCTGTATCCTTGAACAGATGGATTTCTGCCTCTGGAATGCTAGAATTAAAGGTGTGAGTGCCATCATTTTCTAGCCTCTGTAATCTAGTGGCTGTCTGTTCTCTGACCCCAGATAAATTTATTAGGGTGCACAATATTTTGGGGAATACAATACCACCACACTTCTGTGTACATAATAAATAAATAAATCTTAAAAAAATATCAGATTTCAAGGCTGGGCATGATGGGTCTTTGATTTCAGCACAGGCAGGCAGATCTCTGTGAATTCAAGGCCAGCCTGATCTACATAGTGAGCTCCAGGACAGCCAGGATCATGTAGAGAGATGCTGTCTCTTTCTATTTATATATGACCTCAGTTCTAATTTCTTACTCAGTTTATCAGATAATCTATCCTTTTGAAGACATGACACAAATGTAAAATGTAATTTCAGTTCCCCCAACATACTTGACCTTGTTCATTCCCCCAGAATGTTAACCTGCCATTAATTTAAAAAGGTGTTAAGACAGGGGAGGGATGTATCTGTCTTACTAGAATGCTATTATTGTGTTCTTTTTTTTAAGAATTTTTTTTTATTTTATTCAGATTTATTTATTTATTATGTATACAGTATTCTGCCTGCATGTGTCCCTGCAGGCCAGAAGAGGGCACCAGATCTCATTACAGGTGGTTGAGAGCCACCATGTGGTTGCTGGGAATTGAACTCAGGACCTCTAGAAGAGCAGTCAGTGCTCTTAACCATCGAGCCATCTCTCCAGCCCCCTATTATTGTGTTCTTTAATACAAAGATTATACATGCTAAAGAGGGAATCTGTTTGGGGCTGAAGAGATGGCTCAGTGGTTAGGAGCACTTATTGCTCTTGCAAAGGACCTGGGTTCAACTCCAACATCCATATGATGGTTCACAATTACCTGTAACTCCAGTTCTGGAGGATCCATCATCCCCTTCTGGCCTCCACAGGTACTGCAGGAATGTAGTGCACATATATACACACAGGCAAACACACATACACATGAAACAAAAGTAAATATTTTCTTTAAAAAAGGGAATGTGCAAAATCAAATACATACGGTTAAGCCCGATGTCATGGTATGTCAGGATTACTGGTTTATTTCCCTTCAGTGAGCCCCTTATGGTGACATGGACTATACCATGGAGTGTTTCTATGTCATGTTCCTGTAACAAGACAGTGTTAGGTCTTAGAAAGGCTTCATGAACTATAAGCCCACCAGAGAGATGCTATTACACATAGTATTCCTACTTTCTAATTCTTCTATCTAGACAGACAATAAAAAAACAAATACATAGAAGAAAGACTCACTTTACCTCTGAAAAGCTCACTTTATGAGTCCAGGAAATACTTGTTGAGAATAAATTTGCAATTGGCTGTGGGAAGGAGATCAGCAAGTTGGATAAGGAGCCAGGAAAGACCTGGGAGTTCAGTTAAGGAAACAGAAACATCAAATTCCTTCTGGGTAAAAAAATCAGAGGTTTCAAAGCCTCTCAGCATGTGTCTTCTGCAGATTCTTTCAGTAGTGTGTGAATTTACTGTTAGAACCCAGCTGCTGCTCTTTCACAGATGCTGGCAGGTACCATAATGGGACACTTGAGTCCTTAGCTAACAGACAGGATTTTACACCTGGGAAGTGAGTTAATATCAAAGGGGGCATTGGCATCACACATACATCCTGTTCCCCACTGTTGCTACATGACTGCACACGCGCTGTCCAGTAGCCAAGCAAGAGGCTTAGTCATCCCTTATGTCCTAGTAATCTATGTGCTGCGTGATCTCGAAATCTATGCTAGTGAGCCCATAGGCGCATGTGCGGGGGCGGGGGGGGGGGATCCATAAAAAGCAGACCACAGACTCCTCCCCCCTCTCCTTCCTTTTCTTCCTCTCTCTCTCTCCCAGCACCATCTTCCATAGGCCTAAGCACATTTCCCTCTGGTCCTTCTGTTAATAAACTCTAATAGTGGGTTTTGTTGTACCTTGTGGCTTTCCTCACATGCTAAGACATCCTGGACTGCTCCAGGTTTAAGGTGTGCTGGGCAGTTTGTCCTATATATCCCATAAGACAGGAATCAAAGCAAAACTAAGTTGAGAAGCAGTCAGAGTAGAGCTCAGCTCAGGGAACTGAGTGAAGCCAGAAAGGTTTGCAGTTGGCAGTGTTGGGGTGCCTGCAGCACAGAGAACGGTGGATGGGAAGGGAGAGGGGGCAGAATGCTGAGGTCTATTCTAGTCTTTTCCAACTTTTACATTTCCCCAAATAAACAATATGATTAGTTAATGAGTCGATGAGATTGCTGACGTCTGCACCTGTCAGTCTCACATCAGGTGGGATGAGATTTAAAATGCAAAACCCACTGTGCTTAGTGGTGAATGCCTTTAATGACAGAACCCAGGAGCTGAAGGCAGGAGAATCAGAAGTTCAAAGTCATCCTTGGCTATGCCAGGAGTTCACCTGCATCAGAGAACCTATCTTAAAACAAAACAAAACCTATAAAGGGCTTCCGATATTACTCCTTTTTGACAGGGAACTGCATCTTTGCTGAGGACGCAGAACTGTCAAGCTGATCGGATATTAATACGTCTCCACAGTATGGGCCAGTGAGATGGCTCAGCACTTGCTGCCAAGCCTGACAACTTGATTCCGATCCCCACATGGTGGAAGCAAAGAAACAACTCCTTCAAGATATCCCCTGGTTTCTACATGCGTGCTGTGTGCCCCTCGAATAAACAGATAAACCTGTAGCCCAGAATGCTACATGACAGTCCTCCTGTGCCCGCCTCCCACATGCTGAGAGTACAGATGTGAGGGTACACATGGTTTCATGGTCATTTTTTTTTTTTAATGTTTTGCTTTTGTTTTCTGAGATAGCCTTGCTAGGCAGTTCAGGCTGGTCTCAAACTCAGCATCAATCTACCTCAGCCCCCAAGTGCTGGGATTACAGCTGTGCACCACCCTGTTGGACAGCAGTGTATCAAACCCTCGACCCCCGGCTGCAGTAGACAGATAAGGTCAGGCATGCAGGACGAGATACTGCAGCTGCTTCCTGCTGCTGATTTCTTCTGTTAAATGCCATTTGATGGTTTAAATGATGGAAGAGACTGGAGTCGAATGAGATGTGAACTGGTTTAGAAAGAAAGCACAGGGTTTGGGAAGGAGGACCAGAAAGAAATCAGCTATTGCTGCGTGAGCATTTTTTCTCATGATAATGGAGGACAGAGAATTAAAAAGGGAAGGGACAGGAAAGGGGAGGGGGACATGTTGGGGGTGCACTGGAGTGGGAAGGGAGAGTTTGGGGGTAGATATGATCAAGATATATTGCTTGAATATATGAAATTGCCAAAGAATAAATAAAAATATACTCTATTTAAAAATGTAAGCCTAACTCAGAAAGACAAAAAAAAAAAAATGAAATAAGAAACCACAGCTGAGCAGACAGAATAGTTGAAAAGCAGCACAGAGGGGCAGAATGGAAACACAGTGGCAGGGGTAAACAGCCCAGCAAGGGCCCCTCTCTTCATCGCAGCAGTGTGTGGAGAGGGAGCAGAGGCCACATCCAAGCAGCAAGCCAGTCACCCCTGGTGAAGAGACTGGCAGCTTCACCATAGGGCAAGCCTGCAGTTTTTAATGTCTTAAAACCAGTGGGGCTGGGGGCTGGAGAGATAGCCCCGTGGTTAAGAGCACTTGCTGCTCTTGAAGAGGACCCAGGTTCGGTTCCCAGAACCTACTTGGCAGCTCACAGCTGTTGTAACCCTAGTTCCAAAAGTTCTGAAGTGCTGGTCTCCTCTCCCTGGTCAGACATGCGCACAATACACAAATGCACAGGCAAACCCTTCATACACATAAAAGTAAATAGAATCTTTAAAAAAATCCAGTGGGGGACTTTGGTGTTTTAGTGACAGCTGCTCCTTTGTGGCAAGCCAACACTAAGAAATCCATTTTGTCACACACACACACACACACACACACACACACACACACACACACACAC
>CABHPR010157104.1:0-29071 GCA_902168415.1 Peromyscus melanophrys | reverse complement strand
CACACACACACACACACACACACACACACACACACACACACACACACCAGAGAACCACACCAAGGCACTGTCTTGAGAAAGGTGTCCTTGGTTGAGACTGAACACTGACACAGTGTCTGAAATCACCTGTCATGTGGTTTCAGGCCCGCATGCTGAGAATTTCAAAGCTCAAGTTCAGGAAAGCATTTGATTTGCATAGCTGCCTTCCTGTTGGATGAGATATGGAGGCACTGCAACAGGCCTATTCTCCAACACACTCAAAGAGCTTCCTTTGCTTAGACATTAGCCATCCCATGGTATGCAGGGTGGGGGAGGAGGGAAAGAGGCATCTCTGTGGTGAGAATCTTCCTGGCCCACAGATTGAAAAGCTAAGCGCGGCCATCAGGGCTCCTGGTGTGCACAGAAAGGAAGTTCTAGGGTGGAGGCATCCATCAGACATCTGGCCTTTGATTGGTTCAGGCCTAGCCCTATTGGGATGGTAGGCAGGCCAAGAGACCAAATATCAACAGACCGCCATCCGCAACCCCACCACGGGTGTTAGAATTCTGCCTTTACTCCAGCTACACATGCGCAGTTCAGGGTCTTGTGTCTCACGTCATCAGTGTGTGCATGGTCATGCAGTCAGCACATGGGTGTTGTAGTTCTGTACTGGGAGCCCTTAAAAGCCAGACACGGACCCCACCCTCTCTCTGCTCTGCTCTGCTCTCCCCCCACACCACCTCTGCACGTGCAAGTCCTTCCCAGGCCTGGTTCTCTTGTACCCCACCCCTCTTCCTCCTCTGTAACTAGGTAGTCGTGGCCATGGCTCGTGACCTTTCCACGCAGTAACCAGCTCCACCACCAGCGCCGCTTATCATTCTTTCAACAGGCTGTGACATTCGTGGACACAGAGGTGCAGACTCTGTCTGTCTCTTCGTTTCTCCCTTTTCTTTGCCTTCACTTTTAGTATAACCTTTATTTCTAGAAAGCTTTTTTGTTTTTGTTTTCTTATGATTGTCTTACTTTTTTGTGCCTCTAGCATCCATATTTTCTCTCTCTCCCCCCTCCCTCTCTCTCCTCTGTCTGTCTGTCTCTGACAGAGCCTGAACTTATAAAGACCCTCCTGCTTCAGTCTCCAGAATGCTGGGAGTATAAAGCCTCCTGAGCCATCATGCCTGGTTCGTTTCTGCTCTTCTTTTGTCTGACCTAGCTTTTTTCTCACTGTCCCTTTGTTACGAGCTACAGGATTACAGTAAGAATTCAGCTGAATATGATAAAGCTCTACCTGGAAAAATCAAGGTATTCTTCCAGAGGATTAAGCCAAATCTCAAGGAGTATTTGGTGTTATTTTGCTTTTAATATATCAGCTGTTTCCTGATACGAATTTCATATGGACTCATAACTTCCCCAAGAACTTTTTGTTTTGTTTTTTGTTTTTTTGAGACAGGGTTTCTCTGTAGTTTTGGAGCCTGTCCTGGATCTCGCTCTGTAGACCAGGCTGGCCTCAAATTCACAGACATCTGCCTGGCTCTGCTTCCCGAGTGCTGGGATTAAAAGTGTACTGCCACTGCCTGGCTTCCTCAAGAACTTTTAACAGTGTATTTTACCTGAAATTCTTTTCAAGCATCCTAGGCCTAAGAAACTAGCAAATTTAGGTTCATAGCTTTGTTTCTTGTACCAGTATAAGGCAGTGTACAAAAAAAAAAGACAGTTTTATTTTAATGACTCTTTTATTTTTTTTTTATAGACTCTTTTACCTAACCACCTGTAAGATTGCAGTTTGAGCATATGGATGAAATACAAAAATAAATGCAAGGGTTGGTTTTCTTACTGAGCCTTTGCAATTATTTCCTTATTTTGTTCATGTACACATATATAAATGTACACACATGTGAACTTGCATATAGTCAAGCACACATATCACACATATAAATATGCAAAAAGAAAAAAAAGCTTTATGAGTCAAGTAAAGGTCACTCTAAACAGGCCACTGCAAGCTGTTTTCTGGCCAACACACAAGCACCATGGCATGTGCACACATATACATATGTGTAATTTTTTAATTTTAAAAAAGATGTGACCAAAGCATTCAAGAAATGATGCATGACCAAGAGACATGGTATGGTTGTTCATGGATTAGAAAGGGCTGAGGTAGAAACTAAGAGAGCAGAAACCTTCAGAGGATACAAAGGAAGAAGACACCAGGGAAGAAAGGAGGGTGATTTTAATCAGAGCACAGAAAGGATTCATTTCGTAAGAGAAATACTTGAACAAATGAGAACCGAGGAAGATTCATTCCAACTCACGTCTAACTCAGTAACACAGCAAACTCCCGCTAAAAATACATATAATATCCAAACCAGACGAGAAAACAACCAGCAAAATAATAGGAATCAGCAAACCCACCAATAATGGCCCAAGTGTAAATCACCCTAATTCTCCAAAAGAAGATGAGCTGACTGGATTCAAAACAAGATCCAAGCTGGGCAGTGGTGGCACACGCCTTTACTCCCAGCACTTGGGAGGCAGAGGCAGTTGGATCTCTGAGTTCGAGGCCAACCTGATCTACAAAGTGAGTTCCAAGACAGCCAGTTACACAGAGGCACCCTGTCTTGAAAAACAAACAAACAAAAACAAAAAAACAAGATCCAATGGTTGGTTGTCTGTGACAAACATACCTCACTAAAGACAGAAACGGAGAGGGAAAGGGTAGATGTTGAAGTCCCAAGCACATGGAAGCCAGGCAAGCCAGTGGAGCCATACTAATGTCTGACAAAGAGTTCAAGACAAAATTATCTTACAGAACTATAAAGACAGCATGGTACAGGCATAAAAACAGACATGTAGATCAATGCAATAAGCCAGAGGACCCAGAAACAAACACAGGCAACTACAGCCTCCTGACTTTGACAAAGGTGCGCAAATACTGCAGAAAAGAGTCTCTCTCAACCGATAGTGCTGGGGAAACCGGATAGCCACATGTAGAAAGTGAAGGTAGATTCCTATGTGGTGATACTTTATTTGTGCTGGAATGTGATATTTTATTTGTATGTTAATAAATAAAGTTTGCCTGGAGATCAGAGGTCATAGTCGGCCATAAACAGAAGTCAGGCGGTGGTAGCACACGTCCTTAATCTGATCACATGGCAGGCAGAGTCTCTGTGTGTTCAAGGACACAGTCAAGCGTGGTGACACACACCAGTACCAACCATAGAGACCTGGAGGTCTGTATAGACAGACAGTGATGAGGAAGTGATGTGGCTGGGCTTAGAGCCAATGAGAAGGCAGAACAGGAAGGCAATAAAGGCACAGGTTAGACAGGAAGAAGCTCTCTTGGGAAGCTATGGCGAGGTGGTGAGCTAAGGTTAGATGGCAGCTATTGCTCTGATCTCTATGGCTTACACCTCTGTATTTGGCTCTGTGTTTCTTATTTAATAAGACTGTTTAGAAATTCATCTACAATTGGCGCCCAGTGTGGGGCATGAACCCACAACCCTGAGATTAAGAGTCTCATGCTCTACCGCCTGAGCTAGCCGGGCAGGCACAGAAAAACTTCAGCTACATTCCTATCTCTCATTCTCTGCAATGATCAGTTCCAAATAAATCAAAGGCCTTAATGTAAGACTGAAAAGTGAAATGCTAGAGCAAACACTTCAAGCTAAGGCATAGGCAAGGACTTTCTAAAGGAGCTCCAACAGCCAGGAAATAATAACTGATAAATGAGATTACATCAAAGGAAAAGCTCTGGACAGCAAAGCAATCAGCAGAGCCAAGGGACAGTGCACAGTGTTTGAGAAAACCTTTGATCACTGTATACTTGGTAGTAAATACATAAAGAACCCCCAAAAAAATTAAACGTGGGGGACCATCAAGATGGCTCAGTGGGTAGAGGCACTTGCTGCCAAGCCTGATGACCTGAGTTCAATTCCCAGAGCCCACAGAGTGGGAGGAGAGAACTGACTCCCACAAATTGTCTTATCTCCCCACTGCACCACGGTATGTAGGCTATCCCTCACAAGCAAATAGATAATTGTAAAATACTAAGTTTTTAAAACATCAGAGTTCGTGTTTTGTATAAAAATCATAAAGTCAATAAAGGAGCTTGTGAATTGGACAGACGATAAAAGAAGTTCATGACTGGTGAGGAGACTCAGCAGGTAAAGCCCTTGCTGCTCAGGCTGGAAATATAAGTCTGATCCCAAGTAGAGGAAGAAAGACTCCACAAAACTGTCTCTCACCCCATATGTGCCCTGAGGCCTGTGCACAACCCTCCCCTTCACATCATACACACCATAAAAACACATAATAATCAAGTAAGAAACACATTCTTAGCTCTCAGGGAAATGCAAATTTCCTGAGCTACACTGAGATTTTACCTCCCCTCAGTCACATAGCCGCTGCTATCAAGATGGAAGAAGGAAATGTGGCATATATACAGAACGGAGTTAGTCAGCCACAAGGAGAATCACATCATTTGGAGGAAAATGAGTGTTGCCCTATTTTGGCCTATTGTGTTCTCAAAGTCTCGGGGTTCATCTTCCTTTTGAAGAATGTGAATATAAATTGTCTAGAGAAACAACATGCAGAGAAGGAAGACACTCACCTCCACAGGGATTTGCACACATATCTGTTGTAAACTAGTATATGGACAGCTTGAATGAGACTCCATGTGGGGAAGAGGTGCAGAGACCCCGGCTGTGGAGCTGATTCAATGGTCAGACCACTTCAGGGTGTGAGCTGCCGCCACCTTTCTGCTGTAGTCAACCCTCATTTGGCTTACTGGCTCTTTCTTTAGGTACTTCCACACTAGCATTCTAGAATGTGACCCACAATAGCAGCCTGTGATCAAAGGGTAGAGCTCAAGGTGGCTTCCCCCAGGCTCTGGTATCTATCCCTGAGGTTGTATACTTTATGAACATGCTACATTCCAGGCTTATGAAACAACCCAAGCTCATAAAGGCTGCTGACATCAATATCTATCTTGACTGCCTTGTCCTATCAACCAAAGATTCATCTTAACCAGAGAGCCTGTTAACAATTTGAGCTAGAGCCTGGTGTGGTGGCACATTCCTTTAATCCCAGCACTCAGGAGGCAGAGCATGTGGATCTCTGTGATTTACAGATCAAGTTCCAGGACAGCCAGGGCTTTTACACAGAGAAACCCTGTCTGGAAAACAAAATAAAACAAACAAACAAACAAACAGTTTGAGCTAGGATGGTGCCAGTATCGGATAACTACCAACTTGGTCTCTTTCTCATGTCCCCTTCCTTAGTTAAATGAATTGTCACAGTATCACTGATCCTTTATCTCCTATCAGCTAAATTATGATCACTTCATGCCTGTCACTATTTCTTCTCCATTCTAGCAACATCTTTGCTAATATGAAAATTTATTGTTTCTGTTTATCAGGCTAGAGTATGAGTTGTGTTACAGCTCTGAAGGGAAAGGTATCCTGGCAGTCAGAAGCCAAGGAAACTACAGCTCTGAAGGTATCCCAACAGAAGGGTTACAGCTCAGTTCCGGTGGGGGATGGTTTCCCCAGCAAAGTGTTATGGTCCTTGCTCCGGGAAAGGTTTTCCTAATGCAAGTGTAACAACTCTGCTCCAGCTGGGTTGTCAGAGCTCTGCTCAGCTTTCAGAGAGTGTAACAATTCGGTTCCAGCAAGAGAGTTTACCCAGCCAAAGTGTTACATCTCTGCTCTGCTTCAGCGAAAGAAAGTTGTTACCACAAACCTCACTCAAGAGATTTATCGGGAGGGAGGAATCCAGGAGAGTGGCTGCCTCTGCCAGGGTGGAAAAAGGGCAGCTCCAAACTGAACAGGCATAGGGCTCATAGTGTTTCTTAGGGGCGGAGCTCTCCAAGGTAGAGATTTTCAGGGTGGGGATTGGTAGGATTTCAATTCCTGAGTTTGGGACAAACTCAGAGATTGGTTGGATTTTGTGCTCAAAGGTGGTCGGTTTTCATGCTCTGGGTTGGTTGGATTTCAATATAGGGGCAGGGTATGTTTCCTTGGTTCCAGGGCCAGGGTGTTCTTTCACTGGCCCTTTTTACCCTACATGAGTCTTCCATTGTTATGTAGGAATTGGAAGTGTGTGTGTGTGTGTGTGTGTGTGTGTGTGTGTGTGTGTGTGTGTGGTGCTGAATATGGAATCCAGGGCCTTATCCATTTCTGACAAGTATATCATCTGAGCTATAACTACAACCCTATACATAAGAATTTTAAAATGTTTTTATTAGCAGATATGTATTATAAACAACAATGGGTTTCATTATGACATGCATATAATGTACTTTGATCTCATTCACCCATCATTGCCTCCTCATCCCATTCCCACTGATTCCCTTTTTCTTCACAAGCAGTCACTGTTCTATTTCAGTTCTGTGTGTGTGTGTGTGTGTGTGTGTGTGTGTGTGTGTGTGTGTGTGTGTATCCGGCCCCTGATGAGTTTCATATTGTTGCTTTTAGGAACATGAGTCATTTACAGGAACATGGCACTTTATCAGTGACTCTACCACAGGAAAAAATGTTTCTTCCTCCCTCAGTGACCATAACTTTCTACAGATCCTCAGGGATGGGTGGGTTCTCATCAGCCCCACTCTAAGAATTTCTGATACAATATCCCACTACCGCAGCCCTTAGAAGAGGTATACATTTCATGTTCTCAGTCTCACAGTAAAACAATCTGCTAATTAGCCTCTGGCTCATCAGTAAATCACATTCTCTCTGACCTGGCATTAACTCCCCACCTTTGCCTCTCATACTGTTTTTCTTTTTTTCTTTTATCTTTTTTTATTCTTATCTCATATGTTACATCCTGACAACAGTTTTCCCTCCCTCTACTTCTCCCAGTTCCCACCAACCTCCCCTCTCCCCCAGATCCTCTGTTTCCCTTCAGAAAAGAGCGGGCCTCTCAGGAATATCAACTGAACACGGAATAACGAGTTACATTAAGACCAGGCACAAACACTCATGTCAAGGCTGGACAAGGGCCAGGTGGTGATGGCACACACCTTTAATCCCAGCACATCAGGTGGATCTCTGTGAGTTCGAGGCCAGCCTGGTCTATAGAGCAAGATCCAGGACAGGCACCAAAACTACACAGAGAAACCCTGTCTTGAAAAACCGGAAAAAAAAAAAGGCTGAACAAGGCAACCCAGTAAGAGAAAGAGGGTCCAAGAGCTGGTGACAGAGTCAGAGACAGCGCCCCTCCCACTGTTAGGAGTCCCACAAGAACACACAGCTGTACAGCAATAACGTATAAGCAGAGGACCTAGCTCAGACCCATTCAGGCTCCATAACTGTCGCTTCAGTTTCTGTGAGCCCTATGAGCCCTGCATTACCTCTCATACTTTTCAGCCAACACTTTTGGATTGCTGTTTCTGCTTTCGACAAGTCACAACTCCCAGCACACCTCATCTGAAAACTTCTTTGGCATGTCAACCTAAAATGTGTCTCTTCTTTCTTCAATCTTTACATAGACTTAGTTGACGATGGGGAGAGAAAGAGTAAATGACTAACTCCACACAATGCTCAGCAACTGGCCATAGTGTGGTGTGCACATGACCCAATTACATGGTATTAGTTACTTTCTGCTGCTCTGATAAAACATCATGAGCAAAAGCAACTTATGGAAAAGTTTAACTCACCACTCCACAGGGCGAGTCCGCAGCGGCAGGGGAGGCCTCACAGCAGGTGTGCAAGGCTGAGAGTTCAAGTCTTCAACCCCAAACAAGAAGGTGAGAGAGTGGAAGTGGGGTGAGGCTGAAAATTCTCAGTCTGTTCCCAGTAACACACTTCCTCTAGCAAGGCTCTACCTCCTAAAGGTTCCACAGCCTCTCAACCAGCACCACCGACTGGGAACCAAGTGTTCAGATATATGAGCCTATGGGGGACATCACTTACTTAAACCACCACATCCATTAAGCTCCATATTGCTCTAGGGCCCAGGACTGGGACACCAACTCTCCCCTGATCTTCATCTTTATGGCCATCTAACTTTGCAGCTTCCCATTCACACAAACAGATTCCTTACTGTCAATCTTTATATATACACATACATGCACAGCCACATGCACACATGACCCTTCCTGTTTTTTCTGGAGAACCATAATGTTATTCAAACTCTAAATCAGGGTGTGATTTCAGAAGAGATTTATATAATATTGGGGTCACCCAATCATAGAAAAAAACTACATGTCCTATGTGGATCCTGGTCTAGGATGTGTACATGTGTGTGGGTACAGTACCACATGTGGACAGGAGAACAAGAAAGGGTATTATTAGGTGATGAGGAAGGGAAGGATGTGGGTAACGGATACAAGTCATGAAAAAAAGCTACTTGTTTTCCTGGTTTTAATTCTATCATGGATTTTTCTTTTTGTGTGGTGAATGTGCATAAAAATACAATTAATTGATAGTGAAAGTGTAAAATCCAAAGTGAGGCTCCATTGCTTCTAAATGGCTATTCTAATTAACTATTCACTGAGTTATCCAGACTTTGAGTCTAGGCAAGTGCTTGAGTGGCTATGTTAATCTGGCTGTGTGATATTTATATTTTCAAATTCTTTATAATAAAGTGACTTTTAGTTCAAAACAAAACAAAACAAAAAACCCCACAAAGTCGGGTGGTGGTGGCGCACGCCTTTAGTCCCAGTACTTGAGAAGCAGAGGCAAGTGGATCTCTGCAAATTTGAGGCCAACCTGGGCTACAGAGTGAGTTCTAGGATAGCCAGGGCTACACAGAGAAACTTAAAAAAAAAAGTATTAGTGTGCTGTTTTGGGCAATAAAAATTAGACTTAAACCCATAGCTTGTTTTGACATAAAAATATTAAAATTTCTAGGATAATTTGTTTATGCAATTATCTTAAATGCTGGGACTTTTGCTCAGGGGTATCTTAGAAAATCATGCTTATACTCCTTCATATATACCTAAAGAAATCAATAAACCATGGTAAAACCTGCACATCTAGCTGGGCAGGGTGGCACATGCCTTTAATCCCAGTACTCAGGAGGCAGAGTCAGGAGGCTCTCTGTGAGTTCAAGGCCAGCCTGGTTTATAGAGCTAATTCCATGACAGCCAGGGTTACATAGAGAAACCCTGTCTGGAACAACAAAAACAAAACAAAAAACCTTGCACATCTATATTTATTTTACCACTTTTATGATACCCAAACATTAGAATCAGCCTAGGTGGCCATGAACAAGTGAATGGAGAAAGAAAAAGTATCATATACATATATCAGAGTTTCATTTGTTCATAATGAACAACATATTATTTTTAGGAAAATGTATAGTTAGAGATCATATGTTTGGTAAAAATAAGCCAACTTAAGATGTTGTATATTTTATCTTATTTGTGGAACATAGGTTACACAAATGCATGCATGTGCGTGTGCGCGTACACACATGTGCACACACACACTCTGACATGAAAGTAGAAAGGAATCCTCAGGAAGAGGGAAGATGGGAGAGGTGAAAGGGTAATGGAAAATGAGTATGATCAAAGTACTTAGCATAAGTATGAAATCCATTATTTTGAACAATTATATATTAATAAATAAATAGTAATACGTAAATCTCATATACTTTATTTTTATAACCAAGACATCTTAAACCTACACAAGTGCTAGGGTACACCCACATTAAGGATGAGAGCCTACAAATAGCTTTTCCAGTGATCTACAGGTTCCCAGCTTCTGCTGAGTTTGCAGCATTGGTAAGAACATTGCAGAAGCAGATAAAGGAGGAAACAGGAGGGCATTAAGACTCCCAACATTAAGGAGTCTGATGCTGAAGGAGTGTGAGTTCAAAGCAGGTTTGTCTGTAACAGCAAGTTCCAGGGGCCTGGACCAAACAGCAAGACCTTATTTAAAAAAAAAAAAAAATCAAACAAGGGGCTGGAGAGATGTCTCGGAGGCTAAGAGCTCTTATTGCTCTTGCAGAGGAACCAAGTCTGGTTCCCAGCACCCACGTCAGGGGGCTAACAACTACCTATAACTCCAGCTACAGGGGATCCAATGCCTCTAGCATCTATGAATACTTAAACTCATGTGCACCCCCCACAACTAAAAATAAATCAGACACGCATATACAGCAAGAAAACTGATTCTCTGTCAAGTATTTCATATAATCTCTTAGGCTGAGAACTTCCCGTAACAAATAATGTAGATATCCTATTTCTAAGCTACCTCATAAGGCAGCACTCAGAACACTTGGAATGCGGACCGAGTGATTGAGGAACTAAGTATTTTATGTGTGTGGGTTGGAGATGGAAGCCATGGCTCACTGTGTGCTGACCAGGTGCTCCACCATTTGACTAGCCTTCGTGTTTCCTCCTTTATCTGCTTCTGCAATGTTCTTACCAATGCTGCAAACTCAGCAGAAGCTGGGAACCTGTAGATCACTGGAAAAGGTATTTGTGGGCTCTCATTGAAGCTTGATGCTGTGTGTTAGGGTTGTTAGCCAAAGATCCAGAGGTGGTGAGATCTAAGTTTACATAGACTCATGAGGCCTGGGAAGGCCCTAGTGATCCCACAGATATGACCTACCTGGTTTTGTGGACACGGGTCCCTGTGTGAATCAGAGAAACTGGAGCTTGGGTTAGACAGGCCTTTTTTTTTTTTCTCTCCACTGGGCATTCTTCCCATCATTCCTCAGCAGACTCTCAGAAGCACACTGCTGAAAGAAACCTGAAAAGGGTGCTGCTGTGGGGACACAGTCCATGGGTCCCAGCATGGACCCAGACAGTTGACCCACACTGGGAGTGACCCCTCTGTTGCTAGTTTTCCTACCTGGCCCACAGTCAGGACAAATCTCTCTCACCCGCCAGTCCCACAGCCGCTCAGACCCAACCAAGTAAACACAGAGACTTATATTGTTTACAAACTGTATGGCCGTGGCAGGCTTCTTGCTAACTGTCCTTATATCTTAAATTAATCCATTTCTATAAATCTATACCTTGCCACATGGCTCGTGGCTTACCGGCATCTTCACATGCTGTTTGTCATGGTGGTGACTGGCAGTGTCTCCTCAGCCTTCCACTTCCCAGAATTCTCTCCTCCTTGTCCCGCCTATATTTCTTCCTGCCTGACCACTGGCCAATCAGTGTTTTATTTATTGACCAATAAGCAACATGTTTGACATACAGACCATCCCACAGCACCCCTCCTGTTAGGTTCAAGCCCCAGCCCTTTCTTCACATGAAGAGACTGCCAGCAAGCTGTAGGTGGTTTGCTTTGTATCCGTCTTTCCTAGGCTGTGGCCTTGCTCCATTCTTAAGAACACCAATGGTCTTTTCTATCTCTGTGTAGGAGATTTGGGGCCTTTTTTTGGTGTCCCCTCTGGCGGGCCAGCCTGCCCTTTCCATTCTCTTTGTGTCTGTCTGGATCCCAGCATTTCTCAGGAAGCTTCCTAGGAATGTTTAGCCTTTGCCGATCCTCCTTTGAACTCCCGTGGCCTGAAGAACCATCCCTTCACCTAGGGTCACACTCTGCTGGTTGGTGGCAGGGCAGTGACAAGACACTGAGCTCCCTCCAGGCATGTCATCGACCACGGCTAGGGTTAGAGATGGACCGAGGAGGAGCCAGGCGGCCTTGGGATGGGAGTCACATGCAGGGGCGACACTGAATACTTATTGGTGCCAAGAGCACTGGGTAGGATTGCTGGGAGACTGTCAGCCTATGTGACATAGTGGTGACTTGCAAGGCTCTGAGGGACTGCCTGGTCACTTCCATTCTTGGTGCCCCCTTTCCTCATCTGAGAAGTGGGGATACCCACACCCAACACTTGGGCATGGTAGATAATGCCTGGAAAAGCCAGTCCTGGGAGCATACTTCCTTCCTGGTTTTGAATATCCTGTTACAAGCTCTGTTACTCTTGTCTCATGTTCTGTTTTCATGAGACTCTGAACTGAGGACTATGTTCCCTAGGTTCTCCCCAAACTCGTGGGCTCAGGTGATCCTCTTGCTTCATAGTCCTCTGACTGCCACCAGGCTCAGCTGGAACATCTGTTCAATCCACCGTTCCCTACAGTTCCATGCCCTGTCCTCAGCATTGGGAGGCCCACCGAAGGCACCCAACACACAGCAACAGAATGAACCCAAGGGAGTAGAGTGTTTTGCAGTGTCTTGTCCTCAGACTAAGCAAACCTTGGTTTCTAGAGGAATGCTGCTTTTCCAATACTATATTAAGTGTTTCCGTGAGGGGGGCTGGCTCTCTAATCCTTTTCAGATGGTCTCATTGCTTTCAGCAGGACAAGGTATGATCTCACCTGTTTGGTTCTATTCAACTGTCATTCACTGAGTTTGTGTTCTGTGCCCGGCACCACCAAGGGTTCACAGTTGGGAGGAGCAGCTCACAGAACAGCATAGGGACACAGTGGGCACCTTCCTCGCCCTAGGGCCGAGTGCTGCTTGGGTGAGGGTGTTGTCCATCAGTGCCATGGGATGGCATCCGTGTCCTGGAACAGTCTCCACTGAGTGGACCCAGTCTTGCAGGGAGGAGCACTCTTCTGCCCACCTGTCCTGCAGCCCTGTTTTATCAACTGGAGAAACAGTGCTCTCTGCTGCCTCTGTGCAGGACCTCAGAGTCCACAGCACAGAGCTCAGGAGGACCTAGCAGACTGGTCCCCCAGGACTGGCTCTGGACAGCCCCTTCCTCTCAGACTTTGGGGACTGGACAGCCTTGGTGGTGGTGGTGGTGGTGGTGGTTCTGCTGCCTCCTGAGGGATAGGATTTGCTCACTACCAGGGCAATTCTCCCATTTCAGCTGCCAATGAGTACGAGGTTCAGGCTACGTGTTTGGCTTTATGCCTGCCATGGGTAGCATGGGTGCCTAACTCAGACCAGTCTCCTGTGATGAAGGATCATAATACTGATTCCACAGGTTGAAGGAGGGATTGGAAGTGACTAACTTCCTGGCTCTAGCTCAGCAAGACCATAACCTTTAGGACCCCTGGGCCATAATGGACCTGCTCTTTCCTGGACACTTCTCCAGGACTCTGCAACTTTTCTTCCTGGTCTGGCCAAGGCATGGTTAACTATTGGGGAAGGTGAGGTCCAGGCAGTGGCAATGAGGCCGAGAATAAACAGGTGTTGGCCACATTTGCAGAAGAGATTAGATCATTTGTCACATGTCTGAGTAGCATACTATGTGCTTAGGCACTGTCTGTGGTGTCCTGGCGAGGGGGTGGGCAGTGTTGGAGAAAGGCCGCAGAAACTGCACAGTGCCCAGGCTGCTTTGCTTCTCTCTAACCCCATTTTCATCACAATGGCCACGTCTGGAGGATACAGTGACCTCATCTAGAGGATGAGCTGCCTGCTGCTCAGGCAGAGGATAGACGGTGCAGAGATAAGATGGCCGTCTTCTCTAGGGATTGTGTGGGCTTTTTTGCTTTGTTTTAGAGCTTGGAATTGACCCCAAGGGCCCACTCATATCTGTTCCTAGCTCCACTCCTTTCAAACTGAGAATCTCACCCTGTGAGAGCAACTATAGATTCAGTAGCTGACAGTGTCTTTGGAGGATAATCCAGAGCTCTCTTCAGTCATGTTAGAAGAGTGTGGTCCAGGTCCCTGTGGGTAGTAGTGGGTAGTCAACTGGGTAGTCCAGAAGAGACCAGCGTGTATATGAGGGCATGTTAGATGGAAGAATGTAAGTCTCCTGGAGGCAATCAGAGGAGAGAGCAGACTGTTTCTATGGAACCTTAGAAACCTGTTATGGCCCAGAGTGGACCATTCTTTCTACCCTTTACAAGATGGTGGGCTTCTAAAACTATTCTTAGAGGGCATAAACACAGCAGCTTCTGAAAAAATACAGCCTGCTATCTTTTCTTTTCTTTTTTTTTTTTTCAAGACAGGGTTTCTCTGTGTAGTTTTGGTGCCCGTCCTCGATCTCGCTCTGTAGACCAGGCTGGCCTTGAACTCACAGAGATCCGCCTAGCTCTGCCTCGTGAGCGCTAGGATTAAAGGTGTGCACCACCACCACCACCACCACCACCACCACCACCACCACCACCACCCCCCGGCCTATAGCCTGCTATTTTAAGAAGAACCCAGGAAAGTGGTTGTAAATTATCACATGATAAGACCAGGAATTCCATTGAGATGATGGAACATAAGATATGGGACTAGCTTTCTCAGACTCTAGTTCCCTCTCATCAAGAATAGCATTGTCAGGCTTCTTGGGAGTTTTGAGGGGACCTGGGCATGTCAGGCAGACGGGGAATTCAGCATAGTATACCTGTACTGGCTGTGATACCTCAAACACATTATTCTAAAGTGTCCATTCCTCCCTCTATTAAGTGTCACTGAATGGGATAAGTAATTACAGACAAGAAAATGCACAGTCCAGACCCAGTAAAAAAGCCTCATTCCCAGCCCAAGCCTTTAGAGAGTCGCTTGGAGAAATGACACCAGCAGCCAGGGAACAATGAGACATATACAGCTTTATTTAATCTGTAAAAAGTCACACTCTGGCAGAGTGACACCTTCCTTATTTTAGCAGAAAGCAAGGCGTGTGTGAAAAACCTCTTCCTCAGATTTGGAACCACATGACCCTGGCTGGGCTCACATCTGGATACTTCCAAGAGAAGAGTCCTTGCTGTGTGGCAGCTTCCTCCCAGAGGGTCTCCCTGGCTGGTATGATCCCTCGCCGACAACCTGGACAGGGCTGCCCTGAGACTGTCCCCTTCCCTCCTATAAAGGGACACTGCACGCTTAAAATTTTCCCAGAAATGGGTTCCACTTCAGTGTGACTTGGTTTCCATTAATGTTTGCTGAAACCTAGGCTACACTTACTTATCATGGTGATGTGTTAATGATTCCTCCTCTACCCCATTAAGACCCTCATCATCGATGACATTTTAAATCATACTGTCCCCTTTCCTGGGACAGAGGGATGGAGAACCACTCTCCATCCAGACCTGGGAGGCACTTCCTGCAGCGTGTGGATGTCTGGGAAGTGGTATCAGATGCTACAGGGACAGCACTTCTGTCTGCAGAGTGGAGCCTGGCGTTTTGTTTTCCATCTTCCTTGGCTAATTAGAGCTTAGGCCAATTCTTTGGAGAAAACTCCATGGCGTACAGACACCATTTATGGGTTTCAGATCCCTCCTTCTGACTTATACAATGGTATGTGTGAATCCACTTGGACAAGGAAGGTGACTGCCACCTTGCCTATCTGTGTAACAGGTGACTCTTACTGGTCACAGCTAATCAATGGTCCACACAGTAACTAGAGTCCCCACATCCCTCAGACCTGCTCTCTCCTGAAATCACTGCCAATATTGTCCAGGTGGAACCAAAATCCAATCTTGTGGTCCAAGCCATCCAGATATCTGCTCTGCATATTTCCCTTTAAAACGCCACTGAGAATGCAAAAGAGTCCCTTTGCAGAAGCACTACAAGAAAGCATGTCTAAAATCACAGACTATGCACACACAGACACAGACACGCGTGCTCGCACACACATGGAGCTGGGGATCAAAGAATCTCGTCAGATACATATTTGAGGGAGCATAGGGAAAGGCTGGCAAGAGAAGATATGGAGATCAGATCGGATCAAGATGTTGGAATGTTACAGTAATGGCGTGGGTGTGGTTCTTGGTATATACAAAAAGGGGAGTGTAGAGAGAATGGGAAGTCCAGGCTATTAGAGAAAGGTTCTGTGGCCATGCATGAGTGAAAGTGGAGGCCAGCTGACAGGATGAAATGTTCTATTATGGAGTGGTCATCTGAAGGAGGAGGGACTTGCATGGTCCAGGGAGTAGCATCTGCTTAGCAAGACACCTCCATGGTCTGGTGTCTGTCCAGGACATCAGGGGACTCACAGGATTCTTGAGTTCCATCTGACTGATTGCTGGTCACAGACCTGCTAAAGGGACTTTCTCCAGAGCCAATGCTACTCGAGGTGGAGTGGGTTCGTGATCGGGCGAGCCGGGTCATGCTGGCAGACGGTACTGTAATAAAGAAGCAGGATATTAGAAGGAGCTCAGTGAAGCTCTGGTACTCTACAAGTTTCACCAAAGACTACCTTTCCCAGCCCACCTAAGATGACGCCCAGGACGACAGAAGAGGTACCCCCACTTTGCACTATTTGCTCCAGGTGAGTGGCTGTATGCAAGGCTGCTTTGATCCCCTGCATCTCGATTCTCCCCAGATTCTACTTCAGGGAATGATGGGAAACCCTAAGGGCGGAGTAAAGCCTCTTAGCTGTGCCCACGCCATTCATACAGTGATTAGGAAGGTGGCTTTGGGAACACATACTGGTGACCAAAACCTGAAGTGCATGCAAGACTAAACCAAAGAAAGAATGACAAACCACACAAGTAGGAAGGTATTTCACAAACACAGTGCAAGCCCGATACAACAAGACTACCATCCGTGTCCACAGGCTACTGTTGCCCTCTAGGGAGGAGACACAGATGGGTAGAGGGGAGGGAAGGTGTTCTGGAGCTGATGACTATACAGGGATGAGGTACAGGCTGTTGGGGGTCAGGGGTTGAGAGGGGACTGACTCTAGGGTTGTTTAATTTAGACTCCTATTTTGTTACTGTTACTAGTTTGACTCTAAGATCATTTAATTTCAGCATGGCCTGGATAGGGCTTTACCTGACAGAACTCACTGCCTATTATTCTGGATCATCAGTCACTGTCCCTGCTGTCATTTCTCACTGGGGTCAAAAGATACCATCTTTGTGGTGGCCTTTGGACACAGGTGCTAACACTTCTACCTAGAGTCAAGGCTGCAGGCCCTTTTGATTCCTGTCTAGGGCTCACTTCACGGATTAGGAAATAGGTGGTGGTGGGGATGGATCCCCTCCCCGAATTGTGCTTTAGCTGCCACTGTCACCCTGGCTGAGGACCAAGAGGAGGCCTGCAGTTCAGTAGAATCCTCTTTTCTTACAGGACCAGGCCTGATCTGCAGGGTCAACTCTTAGAACACACTGAGCCCTGTTCTATCGGGCTCTCACTGCACAGGGAAACCGCGGACATGCTGCAGGCAGCCAATGCAGCAGGAAGAGCATGGTTGGGAGGCGGGCAGGGCCAGCACAGGAAGGTACCTGACTCGCTGCTGAGGTGACTGAGCTGCACATACGGGACTGGAAGCAGGATGGACACAGGAAAAGGCAGGTTAGTGACCCACAAGAGCTAAGTGACAACTTTGGCTGCCTAGAAGATGCTAACAGGCTACTGAGCCAGGGATGAAAGTTTCTCTCAAGGTCCTAGAGAAGAGTGTTGGTGCTTAAGCACCACCTTTAATGTCACTTCTCTAAACAGACAAAGAAGCTATTCCATCCTCATTTCACAGGTAGGCACCCTACCCTGGTTTAGAAGTCAGCTGCATGACCAGGTATTTTTCTGGAGAGAGGATGAGACTAAGCTAGGAGAGGACTTCTCCTCCTGGTGAGCCAGAGGGCCATGTGTGTGGGCTCGGTTGGTAGTAGCTCACAGACAGGGACAACATAGCCACTCTAGACAAGACACACATGGTCTTCCTGGCAGCTACAGGTCTGAACCTAGGGCCCAGCTTCCGAGGCAGCTCGCCAATGGTCATTATCGAATGGACACCAAAGATGGAAAACCTGCTTCCTGGGTAAAGAGCTCTGTCTGGGGCTAAAGCTATTTATTTATTTCCCCTGAGAGAAGTAAGTGAGAGTTTCTGTGACAGAGGAGAAAGCTCAGGGGAGGAAAAAGTAGGAGCCCAATACAGCAGCACATGACATGGATATGCTCGAAACACTACCAGCTCATCTCACGGCAGAACACACTTCACAAAGGACACTGTCCTTCTCTCCTGGAGTATCTACTATGTTCTGTGGGCCAGGTAAAACCTGCCGGGTTCAGATATAGACCACAAGATCTAATTCATGGCTAAGGCAGCCAAAGCTTCAGTGGTTAATGTGGGCCCAGTCAGACTTCTGAGATTTCAATCATGGCTATGCTGCTTATGGTTGGTTTCCCCAGGAGGCAAGCTAAACATTCTGGAGCCTCAGTATGCTATAAAATCACTTCTCAGAGCCAGGTGTGGTGGCGTATGCCTTTAATCCCAGCACTCAGGAGGGAGAGGCAGGTGGATCTCTGAGTTTGAGGCCACTCTGATCTACAGAGTGAGTTCCAGGACAGCCAGTCTACACAGAGAAACCTTGTTTTGAAAAACAAAACAAAACAAACAAACAGGAAAAAAAATCACCTTAGTCTGAGGATATATATTAGCTGCCAGTCTAACTTAAACACATGCACAGATGGGTGAACGCTCCATACTCTCTTGTTTTCTACTTAAAGGCTGACTAGCAGATGGGCTATGTCCTGAGACTTGTGGTCTCCCAGATGGTAAATGTATCCTATTATCCATAAATTTCTGCTAAATAGAAAACATACTACTCACTGTAGCCCATTCCCTGCAAAAAGTACTTGAAGGCCTCGGTGAGCTTCCCAGGCTGGGGGAACAAACAAAGAAGGCATTAATTTGTACCTGAGTAGAGAGGTAGCAATGAGAGAGAGAGAGAGAGAGAGAGAGAGAGAGAGAGAGAGAGAGAGAGAGAGAGAGAGAGAGAAAGTTATTATGAGCGCTTTCTTACCTGAACTACTTGGGGCAGCCCTCCACAGTCTGCCATCTAGAAGAGGAAGAACACCCAAGTCAGAGGACCTCCACTAAGGGGAGTGCTCTCAGCACCCCAAGGCCTTTCAAAGAGGTCAGGAATGGCTGGGCAGTATGGTACACACCTTTAATCCCAGCACTCAGGAGGCAGAGGCAGGCAGATCTCTGTGAGTTCAAGGCCAGCCTGGTCTACAGAGCGAGTTCCAGGACAGCCAGGGCTACACAGAAAGGGTCAGGAATGAACTGTGGTCTCCCTGATGCTTAACTCATCCATCTTGGCATCACTTCAGTGCACTCTATGCAGTCTTGATGCTGGCAATACCCTTGGACTGAAACCTGAGAGAGACATCCAGTGCTCTTCATTCCCAGGATGTCAGGCCTGGCCTTCAGGCCTGTGCAGGTGTTTCTTGTTAGGCTGACAGTGCTATCAGCTACAACTTCCATCCTGGCTCTGCCTGTGTCCAAAGCAGCTTATTTTCACAGCCCTCAAACAATATGCTCCCATGTCTCAATGCTTTATGCTGTGTAAGGTCCTGTTTTCCTACTAAGAGGTCAGGGACAGGGTTTCCTGTGTTGCTTAGCCCTCTACTTCTTGCCTTTAAGTACTTGGGCACAGGCATGGGCCACCATGCCTGCTTTCAATTCCCTTCATCTCTTCGTTGTCTTTATGACAAAGGGGTGTGATGCCATGAGGAGTGGAGACCTGTCTATTCCCTCCCCAAGCTGGATCTGGTGGTACTGTTCTTTACTTTTGAAGGGTTTTCATCAAGCAGTCTTAGAGCTTTGCTAGTGTGCACTGGAATTCCCTGTTTATTCCTGACTTTTGGATATTACCCCAGCATTCTGCAATGAGGCTGGAGAACTCGCATTTCTAACACTGTGACAGAGATGTAGCAGCTGCCAGCCTGCACTCAAGACTGTTCCCATTGCATGTTGGCCAAACAGAAACCAATGTATTCCTTCCAGCTGGTATGATTTGACCTCAGAGAAAGGCTACTTGGTTGACTTGCCTCTATTTAAAGGGATATGAAGGGTCTGAAGAGATGGCTCAGTAGTTACAGCAAGTACCTGCTGTTCTTCCAGAGATCCTGGGTTCAATTCCTAGCACCCACATGGCAGCTCACAATTATAATTCCAGATCTAGAGCATTTGATACCCTCTTCTGACCTCACACCAGCCAAGCACATGGTGTACACACACACACACACACACACACACACACACACACACACACGCCACACATAACACACTCATACACATAAAATAAAATAATGATTTAAAGCTATATGAATCCTCAGCCAGGTAGTGGTGGCACACAACTGTAATCCCAGCATTTGGGAGGCAGAGGTAGGTAGATTTCTGAGTTTGAGGTCAGTCTGGTCTATAGAGTGAGTTCCAGGACAGCCAGGGCTGTTACACAGAGAAACCCTGTCTTAAAAAACCAAAACCAAACCAAACCAAAAGACCAACCTATATGAATCCCTGTTTCATTGCTGGAATTAACACTTTCTTTAAATGGGAGCCATTATTTAAGACAGGAGAATACCACAGAAAGCATAAGAATTTGAGGTTAAGAAGGAACAATTTGAGAAAAACAAGCATGAGAAGCAACAATTTAACTTGACAAATATAAAACAGACCAAACTAGTACGGGCTGAGATTTTTGCAAAGTTTAGAAGCTAAAAACTGGTTAGAAGTAAGACATTGTTGCACATGCCTATAATGCAAGCCTTGTACATCTGGGGCAAGGCCACCCAGGTTATATAGCAAGTTCCAGGCAAGCCTTGACTATACAGAGAGCTGTTTCTACAAAAAAAAAAAAATAATAAAGAAAGGAAAGAAGGAAAGAAGGAAGGAGGGAAGGAAGGAAGGAAGGAAGGAAGGAAGGAAGGAAGAAAAAGAAATAAAGAAAAGAAAAGAAGGGGAGTTGAAGGGCTGCTGGTGGAGAGGCAGTCACTGTCTTTGGTGGTATGGCCACTGGTGACTTACTCATGCTCCAGTGGCTAGCTCCACAGGATGCCATGTGGATGGCCTGGTTAAGCCCAGTGGGTTACAAGGTAAAAACAAAAAGACATGAAAGTGGGGTGGGGACTTGTTGGGATATGGGGGGGAAGTGGGGCTTATGGGTATGGCAGAGGCATAACAACGGGTAGGGAGAAGAGTGTGACCAGAAAATATCATGTCTGAGCCAGGCGTGGTGGTGCACGCTTTTAATTCCAGCACTTTGGAGACAGGGGCAGGTGGATCTCTGTGAGTTTGGTCTGGTTTACATAATGAGTTCCAGTAGCCAGGGCTATCTGGAGAGACCCTATCTCAAACAAAACCAAACCAAACCATTAAAAACAGCAAAACCAAAACAATAAATGCCTGAAACTGTCAAAGAATAATTTAAAAATAAATTAGAAGCTGGGCAGTGGTGGCACATGCCTTTAATCCCAGCACTCAGGAGGCAGAGGCAGGCGGATCTCTGTGAGTTCGAGGCCAGCCTGGTCTACAGAGCGAGATCCAGGACAGGCACCAAAACTACACAGAGAAACTCTGTCTTGAAAAATAAAAAAAAAAATAAATAAATAAAATAAAATAAAAGAAAAAAATTAGAAAAAGAAACAAAATAAAAATAAACCAAACACATGATTGATTAGAACCATAAAACAGGCCCTACATGCAGAGAATGCGGGAAAACTACATATATTTTCTTTTTTGAAATGATGGGACCTCATACACACTAGGTACCCTCTGAAGTGCATCCCTAGCCCAAGAAAAAACTATGTCACACATCGATGCCATCAGATACTTTTGAGTATCTGTTCCATCTGCCACAGAAGACGTCTCCTCTGCTCTAGGCTATTGTGAATAGGCGTGTGTGCCCAGAAATAAACCTTCATGGCTATTGCAGTGGAAAACTAATTGGAGTTTTTCTTTCTTTAAAAAATATTATTTATTCTTTGATAATTGAGTTTTTCATTTAAAATTATGTGTATGTATGGGTAAGCATGGTGGTGCACAACTTTAGACCCAGTACACAGGAGACAGAAGTAGGCAGATCTCTGAGTTCAAGGTGAGTCTGGTCTATACAGTAAGCTCCAGGTCAACTAGAGCTACATAGTGAGACCTTATCTCAAAAAACAGACAAACAAGAAACACACAAAAAAAACTACGTGTATGAGCTCATTGGTTAAGAGCACTTGCTACTACTCTTCCAGAGTTTGGTTCCCAGCATCCTGTCAGGAGGCTCACATCCATCAAGTGCAGGTGCACACACACACACACACACACACACACACACACACACACACACACACCTGTTAATGTATTTAAAAATAACAATAAAATAAATCTTGAAAAAATAAAATAAAATTACATTTATGTCTATGCATTGAGTGCAGGTTGCCTGCAGAGGTCAGAGGTATCAGATTCCCTGAAGCTGGACTGACAGGCAGCTGTGTGCCTTGGAACATGGGTACTGGGAACCAAACTTGGGTCCTCTTCAAGAGTAAGATGCACTCTTAACCAACGAGCCTTCTCTCCAGCCCGTTAGTTTTCATTAAATTTTGAAAGTTGCATTTCTTTAGTTTGTGTGTGTGTATGCATATCATGCCTGGTGTGTGTGGAGGTCAAAGCCTCTGGTGGGGGTCAGTTCTCCTCTACCATGTGAGCTCTGGGGATCAAACTCAGGTTGTCATGCTTGGCAGCAAGTGCCTTTACTTGTAGAGCCATCTAGCTGGCCCATGGTTTTGTGAGCTAGAGTCTCATGAAGCCCAATCTGGCCTAAACTTGGCATGTAGCTGAGGATGAACTTCAACTCCTGGTTCTCTGCCTCCCAAGTCTGGTTTTTGAGATACGCACCACCATACTTTGTAAAAATTAAATCTGAAACCATAAATTATTTTATCTGTATTTTAGAGAAGGCCATCGATCATCAGGAGTCCACAGCACTGAGTTGCGCAGCTCCAAGAGCTAAGTGTGTTCTGAGAACTAATGCTGCTGCTAGTGACAGTGCTGCCCTTCACACACACTTGAGAGAGAGGGAAGGAGGCAGGAGTTGTGCGGAGGGAGACAGAGCAGTGGCAGCAGAGCAGCAGGGCCAGTTCCCCAACCATGTGAGCAGAGACTCCAGTTCTGACAACACTCAGCCAGAGCCTCTGTAGGGGACACTTTATGAGGGTGAATTTTTTATTTGAGACAGGGTTTCTCTGACTTGGCTATCCTGGAACTCACTCTGTAGACCAGGCTGGCCTTGAACTCATATATTCACCTGCCTCTGCCTCCCAAGCGCTGGGATTAAAGGTGTGCACTGTCACCACCCATCGAGGGTGAATCTTGATAATCTGGAAACTTTTAACAAGTACAAGGAGGCTGAAGAGAAAAAAATGTACCCCTTATCATTAAGAAATTCTTAGAAGTTTCCTTAAAAATACAACAGGACTCAGGATATAAAGCATTCCCAATACTACCTTAGTTCTTGTAATTTTGTACGTTCACTAAATGTTTGTGACATAAATGGAGGAAAACAAATATAGGGCTATAAATATCTTCTAATCTTTATTTGCTTGTTTGTTTTGTAGTTCAGGATAGCCTGGAACTCATTATATAGCTCAGGCTGGCTTTAAACTCATAGCAAACATGCCTTAGCCTCCTACCAGTTGGAATTATTAGGCACAGGCCACCATCCCAACTTTCTTTCTTCTTCTTCTTCTTCTTCTTCTTCTTCTTCTTCTTCTTCTTCTTCCTCTTCCTCTTCCTCTTCCTCCTCCTCCTCCTCCTCCTCCTCCTCCTCCTCCTCTTCTTCTTCTTCTTCTTCTTCTTCTTTTTTTTTTTTCCCCCAGACAGGGTATCTCTATGTAGCCCAGGCAAGAGATACACTTGTATCTCCTGAGTGCTGGGATTAAAGGCATGTACCACCATGCTCAGACCTCTAGCTCCTCTGATCTTATGATCTAAAAACATATAGGGGGAAAAGACACTAGTATTTTTTGTTTGTTTGTTTTTGTTTTTCGAGACAGGGTTTCTCTGTGTAGCTTTGCGCCTTTTATGGAACTCGCTTTGTAGACCAGGCTGGCCTCGAACTCACAGAGATTCGCCTGCCTCTGCCTCCTGAGTGCTGGGATTAAAGGCGTGCGCCACCACCGCCCGGCAAGACACTAGTATTTTACAACATATTTTTTTTAGTGGACAAGATATGAGAATTTAGAAAATATATTCTTTGAGCTGGTGAGAGGGCTCAGAGGATAAAAGTGCTTGCAGCCAGTACAGCCCAGCCTGACAACCTGAGTCCAATCCTTGAGACCCACGTGGTGCAAGGAGAGAACTGACTTCTGTAACTTGTCCTAGTGTGTCTTGGCACATGGTGTCTACTACTAATAAATACACAAATGTAATTCATATATTTTTCTTATTCTTAGAGAGAGAGAGAGAGAGAGAGAGAGAGAGAGAGAAGAAGAGAAGAGAAGAGAACATACAAGTGCCCATGAGCGGAGGGAAGAGAATTATCCTTTCTGCATGAAAACACAGAGTTGAAGCATATCTAACTTATCACAAATGGTTGGCTGTGAAAGAAGACACATTACCTTTAGCAAAGTTGTATTTATAGGGTCGAGGCGAGAATTACATTCAACCTGAAAAAAAAAAACAATTTTATAAATTGCTAGAATTACCATCCCAGTGATCTTATAAGCCAAAGAGATTAGATGTCACGTGTGAGGCATGAGTTTGATGGTTATGAGTTCATCTAAAATTTTGCCATTTCCTTTTCTGATGCTTTCAGTCTTTTAATGAACAACATGTTGAATCTAAAGGCTTTTCCTGCTGGCTATGACATGTAGGCAAGGAACCTTCCTTCTCGAGAGACAAAGAAGACTGTGGCCCTGTCCTGCTGGGATCTCCTCCATGCTGTCCCAGCACCAATGGCCTGTCAGCTGGGCCTGTGCATTGTCTCCACCTCCCTGCTCAGTCCCTCCTGCCTAGAGTGGAGGGCTGCCCCTCTCCACCCACTGACTCTTCTGCCTCAAGGTCTCTGGCTCCCCAGTGTGAAGCTGAATTCTTCTGTGACTGTTCCCTTGCAATGGTCAACAAAATCAGGGACATAGCTTGGTACATCTCCATGTATGGGATCTTGTATCCTTCTATCTATGAAGGCAGGGACCTCAAAGAAAATATTTTGGGAAGATAATCTCAGAGCACATGCCCCATCACTGAGCTATATACCTCCAGCTCTAAAAGGACAATAGTTTATGGCTCACTCACTCAATCAGTTTTCTCTTATGTTTTCTAAGAATATACACATAAAACCTGTGACAATATATATCTGTGGAATATATACCACAAAAGAAAATGAAATAACTTTGAAAACTTGACAGCTGTGTGGAATGAGCACATGGAAAGCCAGTTAGGGTTTTCAGAGATAGACAGGAAGGAAAGGTGGGTGTCTGGGGACTCCTGGAGGCACAGAAAGGAGGGTTGTGCAGTTCCCGTGTCACTAGAGTGGCGAGTGTCAAGTGCAGATGCACAGAGGCAAAGTCAGGGCAGCTGGAGCTCACTGTGGAAGGCAGAGGGTTTCTGAGGTGACAAGGTCTGAGTGGTTAGCAGGGCAGTGGCATGTGTGCATACTGAACAGGCAGTGGGCCTGTCGGGAGTGGCTCTAGTTACCTAGGCAAGAATCAGCAATCCAGGTGAACTTTGGATCTTGGGATTGCTGATGGGCAGGTATACAAAACTCCTCTAAAATCAGGAGATGATCTAAAAGCCAAGATCAATCAGAGGTTTAATTTGCTCTATGTGAATGACAATGCAGGTTGTGATAAATGCACCATTTTTCTATAGCATATGCAATGATTCTACAGGCAGAATTTTAAAATGGGTATCTAATGGCTAGTCACAATGCTCGGAATATAGTAGATAAGCTATAAATATTTTCTAAGAAATCAATTTCCATGTCTGGATTTAGCATAATAAAGCATGCTTTCCTTTATCTACTACTTTGTAATTCATACAATTGACCGTGTTTCCATGTTTAAGTAACCACAATCACCAGGGCCCAGTGTGTTTTCTTGCAGGGCTGGAGACTGAACCCAGGGCCTTGAGCTACATTCCCAGCCTCAATCACTGGTCTCTGACATATCTATGCATTTTCCAAATCCCCAAATAGATCTGTTACTCCTCAGCCCTGAACAAATAGGGGATGCTTAAAACGATGCTGAATTAGTGAACAAAGCCAGGTGTCAATCCTGAACTAGCACCTGTGGAGCTTCTTCTGGATAGTCCCAGGGCCAGCTCTCACCACCAAGTCCCCACCACCAGAGGCACAGGGGGCTCTGGCCAGGGAGTCAGGTCTAACGGTGATTAGAGGAGTGTCTACTGTGTTTTGGATGAGGCCCCTCCTCTCAAAAAAAAGAAGTGTGGAAATAAGATAAAAAGGCCTTATTTATTTGGCTAAACTATACCTTTAAAAAATAAATGAACATGATATTTAAGGCAACACAAGAAAAAGCGTTACAGGCCCTCTGCAACCTTATTTGCTGAATTTGTGGTGGTTAACTTCCCATAAGTGGAAGGCTGAGTGCCGAAAATCTGACAATAACTGCCACAGAATGGACAGCAGCACACTGTCAAGGACCACACTAATCAGTCTGATGAGACCTGGTGACAGCTGAGGAATTGATTTTCAAAACATGTAACAGTAAAACCTGGTAGGTGCAATTAGCTACAGCATGACCCTGTGTGGTCGTGTTTCCATGACACCTGTCAGCCGTGTGCCTGCCACACACAGTTGACTACACTTCAGTCCCAGCCTGCTCACATCAGGACACACTTACCACAGCCTCCACAGCAGGTGAATTGTCCCCCACCACCAGTAAAGTAGAACACCTAGGAACACGAGGAAGAAGAGGAGTCAGTCAGCAAGTAAGCACAAACACTGTGGACAACGGATTCGTCATGACAGGCAGATACACAGCCATTCAGTGGGGAGACTCAGGGACTTACTTTAATGTTTTCAACCTGTTATCATTTTGGCCCAGTATAGGTCTTTCAATCTCCAGGTCTCTGCGTCTAGACAAACCAAGCAGAATCAGTATCATTTGCAGGAAAATCATGGCCCTTCATGTGTTTCCTGGACATGTAATCCAGAGTATGACAGTCTAGGTCTTTTCTTCACACCTGAGGATGGAAGAGCCCTGAGTGTTCTCCTGAGGCTGTTTCCATGGCACCCTGCATGCTACAGAGCAGGAACAGGGATTTTATGGGATGCTAAAAAGGGGGAGAACTTTAAAACTCAAACAAGAGCAATACTGAAATCCTCAAGTCTAACGAATTTTCCAAGTGGTCTGTAGGAATGAGCCCCTTAGGAGGAGGGAATGGCATACTTTTATTTGGGAAGAGGGTTATACTTACAATAGCTTTGCATAGAGCTGTTATCTTTTTCATTTCAATTAAAAGCAGGAAAGCTCTCCAGACCAGATTCAGAATTTAGCATTGCACCTTACAGGGTGTGTAACTCTGCAAACTCAGAGCTGACAAATGCAGCCTTTCCCACCACATTCCCTCTTTGGAAAACTACTACTAGGGTAGGAATCAGTGCTCTCTCCTCAGCTTAGCCTCTGATAGGAATAGACAGGAAAGTAAAGTTTGAAATACTCAAGGAAAAAGGAGTTGACGTACATCCACATGTTACTCTGCCTGCTTCGTGATGAGATATCAGCAACCAGAATCAAAATCAAGCCCTAGTGTTCTCTCCATTGTCTTCCTACATGTGCTTCCTTTCAGGTCCCCACCATTATTTGCTTTTCTTGAATATATGTAAGTTAGCTTTCTTTTTCCCCCTCAGGACAACCTAGAAACTACAACTCTTTTTAGAACTCACAGTTTACTTCTTTAAAGCTCTTTCTAAGATCGGTCTTATAGCTCTTCCACCCTAGAATGGTCAAACAGCACAGGCAATACAACAATGGCAGTAGATTATTTCTCCTCTCCGCTTTCTTAGAAGTCACGCAGATTTTAGAGCTGGACTACACAGTTAACTGAAGGAATGAGAAACAACTCTACCCATTATAGGAACCCAGGAAGAGCTGGAGATTTTCTTGGTTGATGTCTTGGGCAATGTGCAGTCTGTAGGTTTGAATGAGGTCCAAATTGGCCTGCAGTTCCTCCTAGAACAAGTGAAAGAAAACACCAGTAAACTGGGCTGCAGAACAAGTCCATCTTATTTGGTTTGTATTTTCAGTGGCAATAGCCTTTCCGCTCATGAGGGGACCTGGGGTGGAGCTTAGGATTTACTAATGCACAGATACACTGAATGGCTAACATCTTTTTTATTTGCCTCATCCATAGTTCAGTTCCATATTCTGTGTCAAATGAGGGCACTAACTGGCATATGGAATGGCAAATACTAAAGACAGTTACATAGAGCCAAAAATGTCAGGCCCAGACAGTATACACTATGATTTTACTTATTTCAAGTTTAAAAACAGGCAAAGTAAAGAAGAGAGGTAATAGAATAGTGGGTACTTTGTTTAGGGGGATTAGTGATTAGAAAGAACACAAGAGAACCTTTTTGGCTGATAGAAATATTCTATACAATAATATATACGGTAGCTACATGTGAATACATAGGACAAAAGTTAGAGTGTGTGCACTTACAGTGTGTGCATCATAGTACATGTGAATTATATACTACTATGTCTCCTTTATTAATAAAACAATAGGATGGAGGCCACCCACCAACAAAAGATTGAGATTAAAATCCCAGCACTTGGAAGGCAGAAGGAAGAGGATCCCAGTTTGAGGCCATGCCTGGGCATAAGGCACTGTCTCAGAGTCAAGAGAGAGAGGAATCAGAAGACTTAAAGAGTGACTGCCTATAAGAAACAGGAAATGAGATGGGTTGCAGATTTTCTGTAATAAGCCTATATAAGCTCCTTTCTCTAAAATAAAAGTAAATTTGTTACACTGATAAAATGTGATGAAATAAAAGAAAACAATGAAGGAAAGACTATTACTTTGGAGCTGGACTTTGATTCAAAGGTCAGCTCCATCATTTTCTGTGTGAACAATGGTGGAATATTATGCTGTGTTTCTGCCCTTTGTTTCCCTATCTTAAAATAAAGCCAAAGGTGCTGGAGAGATGGCTCAGTGGTTGAGAGCATTGGATGTTCATCCAGGGGACGCAGGCTTATACTATATACACAAGATAAAAAAACTTACTTAGTCCATATATAAGCAGTAGGTAATACCAACTGGATCTATTCTAACCTTCCATGTTCCTATAGTCATCTTTAGAATTAGGTATGCAGGCTGACCAGCCTTTACCCCTCGCTGTAACTGTTCCTCCACACTCCAGCCACCTCACAGCTCTTGATCTCACTGCTCAGTTTCTCCACTCACTTTTCCCTTTGAAAACAGGACAGGAGACAAATCCCCACCAACAATTATCCACAGGACCACAGTCACCCCTGCTGGAGATTTCAGTGTCCATCAGTTGGTGAGGGCTGAATAAGATCAT
>CABHPR010157103.1:4053-24085 GCA_902168415.1 Peromyscus melanophrys | reverse complement strand
CAAACTATATAATAAATATCCCTAACATGCTCATATAAATAAAGACTAAATAAATAAATAAATGGAAGGGGAATAGATAGAAGTCACGTGCACAGACTACAAATAATTTATGTAAACATTACTTCTCTCCAGAGAAGATAGAACATAGCCAAATCCCCATTCATCAAAAGTGTTGCACACAGATGCTCTGTCAGCTATGTGGCCCAACTAATGCTAAGTCCTTTGGATTGTGTAGCTGAAATGTTGTAAGGAGAATGTCACTTTGTCTCCAATCTTCCTCCCTCATACCCATAAGCCCTGTCTATTTATGAGAAAAACCACCAAGAAAATCCTATTTGGTAGACATTACACAAAGTTGCTTGACCACTGTAAAACCTGTCACTGTCACAAGAATCACTAGGAGTCTGAGAAGCTGTCACAGCTAAAAAGAGCCTGAGAGCAAATAATGACTTAATAGAATGTGGTCCTCTGAATGAATTACTGGAGTGGCATCGGGGGACAGCTGCTGAAGTCTGAGCAAACAGTGAATTATAGTAAGTGATGATGTATGGCTATGGGGTTATTGATTGTCATAAATGTCCCATACTAATATAGAGTGTTAGTAATAAGGGAGTATGGGTGCTGAGATTGTGGGATGTCTCTTTATTAATTTTGTAGGGTTTTTCTGTAGGTCTGAAACTATTCTAAAATAATTTTATTTAAAACAAAACAAAGTCATTATATACTGTCTTTTTTTCCCTCCAAGTATCTAAAAATTAGTGCTTTTCATTTCTGTGGGTAGTACATGAAAAGTGATTCCCATAATGGACACATTTTTTTCAAAAAGGGAATGTGATTTTATTGTGTTTATGACTTTGATCAGCTATGGTGATGTCGAGCTGAAACTTCATTATTGCACAATTAACAAACAGTTACTGTTACTTGCAAGCAAAATTAAACATTCCCATTCAGTACAGACACAGACAAAGAGTATGAAGATGTTATACTTGTTATGTTCTGAGAGTGACCCTGACTGGCCAGATGGATTTGTCTGTGCTATTGGAGTTGGGAGAAGCAGCTCAGCATCTCTTCAGTAGGCCAGCATTGTTGGGGAAAGTATTTATAGGCTCAACACCTCTGAATAACTTATTAGAATCGGCCAGTTTGTCTTATTGTAGATGGGGTTATTATGCTTGTGTAAGGAACCTCTGAGCTGTGCTGCAAGTTTCCAAATATCTATCAATTAATATTTGCCTCATCAAGCCACTGCTAGCAGATGGGAAGAGAGGCCTGTGTCAGGTGACCAGAACTGACCTTAAGGGTAATTGTAGGAATCAAAATACTTCAAGACAAATTTGTATCTGTGAAGGACTTGCAATGATATTGAGGATATGTATGCACAGAATGGGGGACTGGCAGAGAGTAAGTACACAAAAACTCACATTCCATACTAACTTGGTCAAAGTGGCTTTGGATTATTTAGGTACAAGAACAGTTCTTCATTCTTCTTCAGTTAGACTAGAGCAGAGTCTTGGCCTTATTTCATGCTAACAACATTTAAAACAGAACAAATGTAATAACTTGGGTAAAGGAAAGCAAAAGAGAGAACTGGGTACCGTAAGATTACATGAGGAAAGTGTGATGTGCTCAGCTTGAAGGGAAAACAGTTGTTTCTATTCACAGTGTGTTTAAGCGTTGTCACGATGAGGAAGGAGTTGGCTTATCTTGCATTGCCTTATGTAGATCAAAGTAACAACAGGTCAACCTCATGGTGCAGCAGATTATGCAATATTGTAAGCAGGCTTGTTTTAATAGAGCTTTTGGGTGATAGGTCACTTTACACAGTGATGAGATGCTTCTTATTACAGCTTTCTACCAGAGGCTAAAGAATTACTCAACTGAGTCAGTATGAGAAACAGAACCAATAGTGAACAGTGTATGTGTATAGAGATAATAAACATTACTATTCATTTGTGTGAGCTGACTAAGGGATGAGTTGACTTAAGAGTTGACTCAAATGATTATGGAGCCCCGGGAGTGCTGATGATACAGTTCCACTTCCAGACTGAAGATCTGAGAAACAGAAGAGCTATTGTTTCAATTCAAGTCTAAAGGCAAGGAAAATATGATCGTTATAGAGAGGAAGGTGACAGCCAGTCTTCTGTTATATTCTGTCCTCTAGTTGACTAGATCAACCTAACTTCCCTACAGGGAGGATCCTCTACTTTATCCAGTCTACCAATTTAAGTGTTAATCCCATAGAAAAAAAACTCACAGAAAGTTTCAGGATAATGTCTGACCAACTGTTTAGGTACCCTGTAGGCTAGTCAAGTTGATACATATAACCATCCAAGATTCATACCAATGGACATACAGGTCTAGATCAGTGCAACAGACCGGAATCCTAGCCACTTGAATTGGACTATAAAGTGAAGGGTACAAAGGTGTATTACAGTAAGGATGATACCAAGGTTAGTTACCGCGTTGGGATCAAGGCAGAACTTCCGTCATTAGTAACCTGAAGTTATTTAAGAAATTGGGTCTAGCTGTCTATCACCCAAGTGCTCACCTTAATCATTACCGTAGACACACTTGGTTCTGCTGTGGCAAATGTCTGACATAAGCAACTTAGGTCAGGAAAATTAAATATTGTGCATGGTTTCAAACGTCAGTTCATCATAATCATGATGTGTGGTGAGGAGAAAGCTCGTGCCATGACCAGTGGGAAACAGAGTAAGTCCAGAACGAGGCCAGGGCAGAACATAATTCCCAATTACACACCCCCAAGTTACCTGCTTTTCCCAACTAGGTTCCACTATTCCCCAATAAGGTCATCCTGTCATGAATCCGTCAAGAGATTAATATGTTTATTAAGTTAGTGCTCTCAGCATCTAGTCACTTCCCCAATATCTATGAATTACAAAGCTCTCATTCTAAGAGCCAGTGAGGACATTTAATATTTGGTATATTAAAATACTCATGTATGTCCCATGAGGTGTGTTTATTATAACCAGGCAGAGAGAGACAATGGAGAGCTGTTATGATGAGCAGGTCCCCTAAATGTCAGGAAGACTGTCCCAAATTAATGGTGGTGCCTCTGGCACATACTCCACTTGCACCCACCAAGCCTGAGGAAAGCAGCCCACTAAGGTTTTATTCTCCTGGACTCTGTGGATTGCTAAGATAAAGTGGTAGCGAATTACTTGTATCTAGAAGACACTGGAACTGAGCCTACTTTCCTGACTGATTAACTGATTGATCAATTGACCAGTGCTTCCTTATCTTAAGAAGTTCTACTTATTACCATTCTATAGTTCTTTTTAAAACTAATCTTCTCATTACTACATAAAACATAAAAGTTTTACATATTAGAGGGATATTGTTCATCTTTTCAATTTCTGTGAATAATTGTGTTGGAATTTTAATGGAAGTTACATCAACTCTGTAGATTGCTTTTGGTAGGATGACCAATTTCACAATATTAATCCAAGCAATCTATGATGATGGAAGATTTTTCCATCTTCTGGTATCTTTTTCAATTTCTTTCTTCAGTATCTTAAAGTTTTTACTATATAAGCCTTTCTCTTGCTTGGTTAGAGTTATTTCAAAATGGACAGACACACAGACATAGAAAGACAGACACCCCCATACACACACACACACACACACACGAAGCTATTGTAAAGGTATCATTTCCCTGATTTCATTCTCATTTTTGTCATTTGTTTATTAGGAAGCCACTGATTTTTGTGAGTTAATTTTGTATCCTGCTACAATGGTGAAGTTGTTAATCAGCTTTAGAAGTTTCTTGATGGAGGTTTTAGGATCTGTATGTATAAAATCAAATCATTTGCAAATAAGGATGCTCTTACTTCTTCCTTTCATATTTGTATCCCCTTGATCTGCTTCCCTTGCTTTATTGCCCCAGCCAACACTTCAAGGATATTGAGTAGGTGTGGAGAAAATGGAAATTCTTGTCTTGTCCCTAATTTTAGTGTAAGTTCTTTGAGCTTTTCTCTATTTGGGATGTTGTTGGCAGGACAGATAAACATATCCACCCACAGAGACAACTTTAGCAGCACATAGAAGATCTATACAGGTTCAAATCACAAAAAATCCCTACGCTGAGAAGGGGAAATAGACACAAAATCCCACCCCTAACCAATTTTTTATTTTTTTCCTGGAGTTATTTTTTTTGAGGCAGAGAGAGAAAGAGAGAGAGAGAAAGAGAGAGAGAGAGACAGAGAGAGAGACAGAGAGAGACAGAGAGACAGAGAGACAGAGAGACAGAGAGAGATAGAGAGACAGAGAGAAACAGAGAGACAGAGACAGAGAGACAGAGACAGAGATAAGACAGAGTGAGAGGAGAAAGAAGAGAATGAAAGTGAGGTTAGATGGGTAAGGAGGTCAGGAGGATTTGGGAGGAGTTTGGAGAGGGAAAATAATATGTAATATGATCAACATATATTTCAGAAAAAAGAAAATTTCAATAGAAAGCAACAATTGTAAGGATATTAATGGAGAACTATGTACTGCCTCAGCTCATATGTACATTCTATGCTGCTTAAGTCATTTTAAAAATATTTATACCCTAAAAATATATTACTTATTTATGGTGAAAATAAGTTTTTATTGATTAGTTTCTTTCTGTTATAATTCTTTTTTCTGTATCCTATGAGTTTGGGCATGTTACTTCTCTACATTTCGTTTATTTCAGGAATTTTTTTCCTTTCATTCTCGAATTCTTCCTTGATCTATTGCCTGCTGAAGTGTCCATTTTCCATGTATTTGTATCATTTTCAAATTTTTCTTTTTCTTTTAAATCTTTTTCTGGTTTTATTGCAATTCAGTCAGAAAAGATACCTAGTAGAATTTAAGTTTTAAAGGATTTAGGGAGGCTATTTTGCGGCCTGTCATAAACTTTTTTTCATGGAGAATATTCCATGTGTTTACATGATCTAAATACTGATCATGATATGGGATGGAGCATTCTATAGGTGTCTGTTAGATCCATGTGGGTAAGTGCTCAGTGGAACTCTTTCTACGCTGAGTTTGTGTCTAGATAATCTCTGCCTATTTGAAATTGGATCATTAAAGTCTCTATTAATTCCATTCTCTTTCATATGGCTCTTTGTGCTCATGTCTCCAGAATTTCTAACAGACACATTTTCTGAGCCTGTAGTCACTTTTGTTATGTCAGCCGTGGATGGTGCCCAGATCAATGCTTTCTGGGAGTCTGGCATTGATATGTTGTCACTGTTTCAGCACTAGTGGGCAATCCATGCCCAGGTTTGTCTCAACTATACTGTTGATTCAGAAAGAAATAGGAGAGTAGTCAGTTCCCATATGCCTCTCCCTGGGGCTAGGGTTGGCCCAGATGCCTCATCCATAGCGTGACTGATGGTTAGAAACTGTGGGATTCTGGCTGGCTCTGGACAGAGTCACCAGGTTCTTATGTAATACCTCTGGCCAACAGTAATGACAAACTATGTCACACCCTGAGCTTACCAACTACCGAGACCAGAAACATACTGGAGGGGGACCAAAACCCACGGTACAATGGAATACCCTTTGCCGAGGTGTTGATGTGATCCAAGATTGCTGCAGCTGGTCATAAATGACACTGGACCAGAAGTCCAATATACGGGGACCATTTGTCTTTCCTTGGCAAACTGAGCTGTTCCAAAGGCTCCATCCACAGGCAGGCCTGGTGATGGAGGCTGATATCTGTCCAATAGTAGGTTTTACTAGAATCACCTGGAGTTATTGGTAAGAATTTTGTACTTATTACTTTGTTCCACCCTCTATGATTGGCATCTTCTACCTTGTTATGCTACCCAAGGATGGAGTACTCTTGGTGAAGATGTTGCCTTGTCTGACTAGTTTGACTCCAAACTGTGTTGGCCTGAGTCTTCCTCAATCAGGAAGCGAACTTATAGTCTCAGGGAGAAGGCAGGTGTGGCCAAGGCCTACACCAAGGCTGGGAATGACGGTCCCAAATTCAAATCTCTTGCAAACCCACAAGTGCAGAGAGTGAGTGAAGTCCTGAGTGGATGTGTGTTGTTGACATGGGCTCAGCCATATCAGGACCACAATGCCTCAGACCCATGGGAGTGGCAAAGCCTTCCCCACGTGAGGCTCAGAGGGATGGCAAAGCCTTTCTTGGGTCCCAGAATAAATGTTGAGTGTGTGCAGAAAATGTCCACTGTAGCTTTCTCCCTGCCATATGTTTGCCACCTAAAGACCCTACAGAGATTGCTCCTACCAAGATTAACTAAACTTGTCTCCTTGTTCAGTTGTCTGCAATAATCCTGCCTCTTTGTTTATCTGTATATAATGACTGTGCCTCCTTGTTCAACTCTATGCAATAACTTCACCATCCCAATCAACCATATTTAATCAATATGCTGAGCTTCCAGAATGCTGTGGCTTCTCCATCAGAAAGCCCAGTGCATCTTATCCCAGCCTTTCTGTGTGTCCACGTGTTTGTCTTTTCTTCATTCTCTCTCCAGTCCAGTCAGGTCAATCCCTAGAGCCATACAAGGCACAGCACACAGGTTTATGTAGCATGAATCTTAGAAGGTCTTAATAAAAACAAACACAGAGCCAGGTATTGGGGTGAATGCTGAATGATCAGACAAACAGAACAAGCCACAACTACCTCACCATGCCAGTTCCTCAGCTGATCCTGTTTCCTCAGACTGGAAGCCTCTGAGTCTTTATCCAAAATGAATCTTAGCTGAACTGCTGCTCAAAAGCCTAAAAGCTTAACCAGGCTAGTTCCTGGTCCTCACACCTTATATACCTTTCTGATTCCTGCCATCACTTCCTGAGATTAAAGGCATGAGTTACCATGCCTGGCTGTTTCCAGTGTGGCTTTGAACTCACAGAGATCCATATGGATTTCTGCCTCTGGAATGCTAGGATTAAAGGCATTAAAGGCGTGTGCTACCACTGCCTAACCTCTATGTTTAATATTATGGCTGTCCTGTTCTCTGACCCCCAGATAAGTGTTTTTTTGTGTTTTTTTTGTTTTGTTTTGTTTTTGTTTTTGTTTTTTGAGACAGGGTTTCTCTGTGTAGCTTTGCGCCTTTCCTGGATATCTCGCTCTGTAGACCAGGCCCCAGATAAGTTTATTGGGGTGCACAATATATCAACCACAGGTTTATCTCCTCTCCATTTGGTTGGCTTTCAGTAAAATAAGTGAGAAATCTCAGAGTACTAAACCAGCTCAAGGCTAGTAGGAGAATTGTATTAATGAAGGTCTACCATCCACTGTGGAATATTCTTTTACACTGTGAATATATGTCACTGTGATTGGTTTAATAAAGAAACTGACTGTCCAATAGCTGGACAGGATAAAGTTAGGGAGAGAGCCAAATGCTGGGAAGAAGAAGGGAGAAGTCAGAGGAGTCACAAGCAGATGCAGAGAGAAGCAAGATGGGCATGTCATACTGAGAAAGGGTCCAAGCCATGTGGCAAAGTGTAAATAAGAAATATAGGTTACTAACTGCCATCATAGAGACTTCATCCAGTAACTGATGGGAGCAGATGCAGAGATCCACAGCCAAGCACCAGGCCGAGCTCCAGGAGTCCAGTTGAAGAGAGGGAAGAGGGATTCTATGAGCAAAGGGCATCAAGATCATGATGGGGAAACCTACAGAGACAACTGAACCAAGCTAGTGGGAACTCATGAACTTTAGACCAACAGCTATAAAGTCTCCATGGGCCTGGACTAGGCCCTCTGTAGAGGGTAGCTGTTCCAGCTTTGACCTGGAAGTAGTACCCTAGTGAGGCTTCTGGTAACTTCTGGTAACTCTTTCATATCATATGTGTTTTGCTGTCGCTTATTATTATATACATACATTTCTTTTACTAGCATCTCAAAATCATACGTTCCAAAGTCCCTCCTTCATGCATCCTTCATTTTGGTTTTGCTCTCATCTGGCTCCTTATTTCTCTCTCACATCACACCACTGCCCATTTGAACCATGTCGCTCCCAGTAAATCCATCTACTTTTATTTCACACATACTCTGCTATTCTCTGATTCTGCTATTCTATTGGTGTACCCTGCCCACACCAATAGCCTGTTTCTAGTGTCTTAGCTTCCACATGCATTTCATGTTAACAGCACAAAATAAAGGATTAGAAGCTAGGTTACTCCTACCAGAGAGAACATGCAGTATTTATCTTTTGGGACCTGGATGGGCTCACTCAGTATAGTTTTTCCTGTTCCATCCATTTACCTGGAAATTTTTTATTTCAATTTTTATATCTGAGTGAGAAACATTCCATCGTGTATGACATTTTCATTATCCATTTTCTCAGTTGGTGAGCATCTAGATCGATGCCATTTCCTAGCTATTGTGAATAGAGTCACAGTGCACATGGATGTGCAAGTATCTCTGTGGTAATATAAAATACCTTTGGATACATGCCCAGGAGCTGACTAGTGGATCATGTAGTAGACGTATTTCTAGTTTGTGAGAAATTTTCATACTGCTTTCCTTTGGCTTCACTGCTTTACACTACCAACAACGGTGTATGAGGGGTCCCCTTTCCAGATGTCCATTCCATTATTTGTTGTCATTTGGATTCCCAATGATGACCATTCTGACAAGAATAATCTGGACTCTTATCATGGATTTAATCTGCATTTCCATGATGACTAAGGATGCTGAACACTTTAAAAAGTGATACCTAGCCACATGTATTTTTATTTTTGTGAACTTTCTGTCCTATGTCTTTTCATGACCCATTTTTAAATTTGGTTGCTTGTTTCTTTGGTGTTTAGTTCTTTGAGTCCTTTGTATATTCTAGATACTAATCCTCTGTTGTATGCATACCTGACACAGAGATCTCTCCCCTTCTGTGTGTTGCCTTTAATTGACTATTTCCTTTGATGTGCAGAAGCCTTTTAGTTTCATGAGGTCCAGTTTGTCACTTGATCTTACTGAGTTACCAAATCCTCTTTAGATTCTATGTCATATCCTCTCTTCAAGGCTCAGGGACCATTCATTGCATAAGAGGGAGCAAAAAGTTTATAAGAGCAGAGGTTAAGGCAGACTGGAGTGAAGCAAGATCTTCTGGACACAACAGGAATGATGCATTCATGAATTCACAGCAGCTATGGTTGCCTGTCCAGTATCAGTATCAAGTCAGTCAATACTCTAGCATGGAGGAAGGAAGAGAACATGAGCCCCTGACCCCTAACTGAAATCTATTGACATTTGATGGTTTCACTGGGAGGGAGGATCAGTTTTCCTTAAGGGTGTGGCCCCTAATAAACACATCACAACCCAGTGGGTGGCCTCACACCCAGGATTACATGGGCAGCACAAATAAGAGTCAGCAAATTATAAAAAAGTAAATAAAAAGACAAAAAAAAATCACAACAACCCAAAGACAGGAAGTTGGGAGGGAGTGGAGAGGTGGGGTTGATCTGGGAGGAGTTGGGGGAGGCATAAGGGGGGATAAATATGATCAAAATATATTGTAAGATGTGAGGAACTGTTCTATTTTTTTTGGTGTGTGTGTGTGTGTGTGTGTGTGTGTCTTTAGTTGGTTTTTGGTATCAGGGTATAATAGTAGTTTTGTCAGAACAGTTGGGAGCCCTTCCATTTACTTCTATTTATGGAATCATGTGAGTAGTATTGGTGCTTATTTTTTTCAAGTTCTAGTACAATTTTTCAGTGAATCCATCTGGCCTTGGGAGTTTTAAAGTTAAGAAACTTTTTATAACTGCTTCAGTCTCATTGCTCAATATGAATCTGTTTGTTTCATCTTGGTTGCACTTTGAAATGTTATGCTCATCTAGAAATATGTCCATTTCCTTTAAGTGTTTCAATTTAGTAGCATAGCAGTTTTAAAAATATGTCCCTATGATTTCCTGAATTTCATTAGTATCTTTTCTTCTGTCTCCCTTTTCATTTGAATCTTCATACCTTGGGTCTACTCCCTATTTCTAATAATTTGTCTAAGGATATTTAACTTTGTTTACTGTTTGCAGGAACCAACTATTCATACCATTGATTCTTTGTGTTTTATTTCATTTCTATTAATTAATTTTAGCTCTGATCTTGCTTACCTTTGTATGCCTTCTGCTTTTGTGTTTATTTGGCTCTTGCTTTTCCAAGACATTGCCACTCATCATTAGGTTATTAATTTGAGATCACTCAGTTTTTTTTTTTTGTTTGTTTGTTTTAATGTAGGCACTTGTCACTATAAACCTACTTGGAAAGTGATACCAGTTTGATGCCAAAATTTTGTCTGGAAAAGTTCAATCTAAGTATCCAAGATAATAAATTGAATATTTTGTATGTTCTAATTTAAATAATTCTAGTTAGATTTTCCATGTTTAAACACTGGACATTTTAAATCAAATCATTTTATTTAATTAATTCACAGGAAAAAAAAGTCACATAGCAACTTGCCAAGCTTCAAACTGTACATCATGGTGAGCCTCTATACAGTTAGAATGGATAGACTTTAAAATATTGAAAAGGTCATTTAAGGAGCATTGACCATTGGAAACTCAAGAATTAGTAAATATTGAAGTTTATCTTAAAGGGAAAGAGGAAGTTAAAATGGACTTTACTGAAGGGAAAATATATCAGCATTTATTCCCCACATTTCTTCCTCCCTTCCTACTCTTTATCCCTGCCTTTCTATTTCACTCTTTCCTTTCTTTAATGTATCCCTGATCAGTAGAATGGATTGTCTATTGCATGATATTGGTTTCTGAAACAGAATACATCAGATGGGATGGGTTAAACAGTATAAATTTATTTTCCCAGAGCTCTGGACTCTAGTAGTCCAAGATCAATGTGTGGACAATTTTACTTTTCCATAGCCTCCCTTCTTTGTGCTCCACATGTGTGTCTTCCTGTTGTGTTCTTCCAAGAATTTTCCTGTGCACCTCTCATGTCTCTTCCTCCCCTTTTTATTTAATATAGTTTTTTATTATTAAGTTGAGAATTTCATCCAAGCACACAACTCATTTTGACCATTTTTACATTAATGTCTCTTCCTAACTCCTTTCAGATCCACCCACAGCTCCCCACCTCCTTCCAAATTCCTGTTCTCCTTTTTCTTTACATAATCCATCAGCTCCAATTGTGCTGCCCTTTCTGCTCCCGGGTGTGGGGCCATCTACTGGAGTGTGGTCTACTTACCAGTGTGGTCTGCTTACCTTAAGGACTCTGCCTGGAAGAAAAGCCATAAAATGTCAACAGATTTCAGCTAGGGGTGAGGGACTCATGCTAGAATGTTTAGTGGCTTGACACTTTTCAGGCAACTACAGCGGCTATGATTTCATGAGTGTAGGACTCTTGTCATGTCCAGAATACTTGGCTTTGCTCTTGTCTTTTTTTGAACTCTGGCTCTTAAAATCTTTATCCCCTTCTTGTGCAATGGTCCCTGAGCCTTAAAGAGGGGATGAGATATAGATATCCCATTTGTGGTTGAGCATCACCTGACACTAATTCTCTGTACTTTGACAAGCTATGAATGTCTGCATTAACCACCATCCTCTCTACAAAGAACATACTTTGATGAGGACTGAAGGCTGCACTAATCTATGGATAGAGAGATGTGAATTTAGAGGGCACCTTAATACTATGTTGATTTAGCTAAATAACAGTAGCAGGTTCACTCCTGGGGCTCCCCAGTTATGTGTTCCTGGCCAGATTTGCAAACCAGGCTTGTGTTTCCTTCCGTTGAGCAGGCTCCAAATCCAACCAGAATGTAGCTGGTTATCCTTATATCGTTCTTACTCCTACTGCACCCATGGGCATGCCTTGCCACGACAGTCATTACTGCTTTTCAACAGGCTGCACAGCTGGGTAAGGCCCTGATTACTTCCCCTAACCCCACTGTGTCACATTTTATATCAGTTTTATTTCCCACAGACATATCCTGAAATTTTCATAATTTTTTTCTGTAGCTGAAAGCCCTCAATTAATCTCAAGACCAATACAACAAATTGACTTTTAGACCTTTTCGTTTAACCGGGACACTGAGTTTTCCATTGCCATTGCAGTGTGTTCTGACTGTACACCAGCGTTTCTCTTGCCTTTGCTTTCCTATCTAGGCATTTCCATCTTACCTGCTTACCCACGCATCTCTTACTCAGGTGTCCCTCTCTTTGAGTCTTCCCTTTCTTCCTATACCCACTCTACTATGTTTCATCAGTCCCACAATGTAATTTCCGGGGCACATTTTACATCTGAAATTGTGATGCTTCATGTGTGCCATAGTTTATTAGCTGGCAGGATTTGCTTTCCTAGCATATAAAATAACAATATTAAATTGATATTTTAGAGTCTGTGGAATGCAATATTGTTACATCAAGTGATTGCACAAGTTCCTATTTGTGAACGCTACCCACTTTCCCCTATTTCCCTGCCACTTCTCAGGACCATACCATTATCATTTCAACAGCAGATCATTTTAAGAGTGCTACAGTATTCTCTTTTGATTCTAATATTAGTCTCACAAACTGCCTGGCTGTCCTCCAGCCTCAGTTGTCTACATTGTAGCCAACATGACCTGTCAAGTGAAAGTTTGTTTTAAGCATGTTTAATAGGTCTTAACCAGGTTCTGTTGCCTATAGACTGAAGCCCAAACTGGTTAGTGTTCATTATGTGCTTGTATGTCAATGCAACTCAGCTCTCCATTCTCTCAGGATTTTCCCCCCACACTATGATATCATGATGTATAGATCTAGATTCCTTACGGTGTTTGGAAAGGACCTTGTATGGCAGCAGCTCATTCCTATTCTTCCTTCCCTTCCTAACAATTAATTTACCTCCCAGCTTTGAACTTACATGTTAGTCTCCCCAAGAATTTCCTTTGACTTCCTCAAGTCTGGGTTAAAAATATGTGAATAACATTTTGGAATTCCCCACTCAGTATTTACCTCTGGATTGCCCATTTTCTCTGCAGAACAAGATAAATTATATATTTATTAGCATGATTTGTGTTTCTTCTGCTTCATTTCCCTTCTTTCAGTAAGAAAGGTGTTGTTTTTGCCTAGGGATATTTGTGTAGGACTAAAAAAAGCCATCGTTTACAAAACAAATTGACTGAAAAGATTAAGACAGCAATACCTATAGAATAGGTTTGGAAATGAAAGCAATTTCCCTGTGTTGTTGCCATAAGAACTAAGAACTTGTTCATATTGCCTGTAAACATTTAAGAAAAGTACTAGGAGGCTGATGGTGCTGTACCACGGGAAGCTGCATCCTAGACTCAGGCTCCCCAGATTCTCTAAAATTCTATGAATAATAGAATGTTATGGAATGTTTGCCCAGTGGGGTGGGAGATAATGTGATCTGGAACAGTGAAATGTAATAGTACCCAGGAGAGAAGCCTAGGAAGTGCTGGATTACAGTGTGGCTAGTATTGTTTCTTGCCAGACTGGTGAGGGCTGAGCTCTGAAACATGTTTAGGCAGTTTCACCTGAAGTTAAGAAACACCATAGATTTTGATTGGCTACATTTGTGGACTACACTCAAGTCCATAGCATGTTGCCCTTTGAATATAAAGCATCTTTTCTCTTTCATCCTAAAAGCTTTATTCTTTCCCCACTCCTCTTTTCCCTCCCTCTTGACCTTCCTTTCTTCTCATCTCAAAGGATTTAATAATCCTTAATCTCTGAGTTGCAAATACTTTAAAAGATGAAAGAGATAGGATAAATTGTTCTCTCATTCTCTGTTACCAGACTGAATTTTAGAACAGAAACAAAGACATTAGTGGTAGAAACTCCAAATTTGAATAAGTTTAATTAATACTACTCTACCAACATTGGGGTCCTGGCTTTATCATGGTGTTAAGGTCACATAACTTGCTTATATTGGGAGAGTTGAGGTGATGTTCTGCGCTATTATTTTTTTCTTTGGAATTTATTTAACAGATATCTGTGTTCCTGTATAGATGCATCTATTCAGACTTTCTACTAGATTTTGTCATTTTTGCTTCAAACAACAAATTTATTGATATATAATTCACATGTATTATGAAATCCATTCTATTCAAATTTACAATTCAGAACTGAATAACCACCAGAAGGTTCAGTTTCTGAAAATTCCACCAGTGCTTCTGGAAGTCCTTTATTTATAGAAATTATGCCTCATCCTGCTTTTCCCACCTCAAGCCCCTGACAACCAGTAGTCTACTTTTTTTTTCTCTGTGGATTTATCTGCCTTATACAGCTAACAAAGTGACATTGCATAGGATGCCATTCTGTGATTGTTTTCTTTTATTTAGAATATTGTTTTCAAGGGTCTCCAATATTATGGTTTATGTATCTACTTGGCTATCTTACAGGTGAATAATGTTATATTTTACAGATAAGGTAGATGTATTTATTATCCATGATTTGATAGACATTGAGTTAGTTCCATATTTTGGCTTTCTATCCAATTGTAGATCTACCTGGAAGTAGATTTACAAATTATTATTATTAAATTTTAAACTTCTACTTAATACTTTAAGAGGAACTGCCAAGATTTTCTCCCAAATGACTCAGCCATTTCACATTTGCACCAGGAATATGAGGGCTCAAATCATTATGCATCCTTCTAAACACTTTTTATTGTCTACTTTTGAATTCTTAAAGGCCCTAGTGTCAAATGCTATCTCCTGTGAATTTGGTCACTTATCTCTAATGACTAATAAGTTTGGTTATCTTTTCAAGAGTCACAACCATTTGGACAGTCACAGTTCACAGGTTTGGAGGTTATGACTAAAGTGTTTTTCCATTTTAAAACTTAATCGCTTATATTTGTATTTATTGAGTTTTAAATTTCCTTATTTTTGAGGAGACAATTTATCTGATTCTTGATTTTCAAATATATCTTCCTATTTCATGGACCTATTTTAACCCTGTGATGTTGTCTCTTTGGGAAACAAAAGCTTAAAATTTAGATGACATCCAATTTGCCAATTTTTTGATGTTTTTGAAAAATGCATTTTTTATGTGTGCATGGTTGTATATGTTGGAGTGTAATCAGTTTGCTCCTTGAACTGTTTATGGATGCCAAGACTCAATATCTGGATGTTATGTTTGCAAAACCAATGTCTAATCCCAGGGATAGATGGGTCCTTTTAAGAGGTTTATTGTTTTGCATTTAACTTAAGTTACTGGGTCACTTCAAATAATTTTTATGTCATGCCCATAAGGCATCTAGTTTCATTCTTTAGTATCTGACATAGAGTTCTCTCAATTTAATTCATTAAAATATTGACTATTTTTTGTATTTATTTCTGCTAAAGATGATTTAAAAATAGAAAAGAAAAAGAAATTATATTAGCTTATTGTACTTCCTTTCAATGCCTGCATTCTGGGAAGCTTATTCCTCCATTGGTACTAGGGAGACCAGTGTCTTGAAAGTGTGTCCTATGGGCAACTAGAGAGACCCTGTCAGCAGGCTTGTCACAGAGGCAGGTGTCCAGTTTTTCAGTATGAACGTCTTTGCTCAGTGTCCACTAGAGCATCCCTTAGATCACAGTGGTTGGGAAGAACTCTTCAGTTCCACAAAGAAATCCAATCTAAACTTGTCAACTTTCTGACATTTATGTCTTCTTTCTCAGAGCTCTGCAAAGCAATGTTCTAATTTCACTATTGTCATATCTAAGCCTATACTGATAATGTATTAGTTTAGGGTAAGATTTTCTCCACATAACATTATACATAGTCCTTTCAACAAATTCTTCATTAAAAAAAACCAATATTCAACACCCATTCTAGTCAAAGTTATCTTATATATTCACGAGGATCCTAACCACTTCATATTAATCATATTTTTAGTTTTCATTAATGAATAAGTATATTTTTATGTGTTTTTGTGCTCAAGCTGTTCTGATACCAAACTTCAACTCTTTTCCTCCATGAGGCATGCTGGGAACAGATGTTGAGTAGAATAAACATGATCACTGTATCCCAAGATATTTGCCAAATGTTTACTTTTCCAGGGGAAGTTTCTTTATTTTAGCAGGAACAAGATGATTTATATATTTAAATAAATAATTCAATTAGTTAATAGTTTGAACAGTTACCACTCCTGTATCTCCTACTCATGCGGTTTTCTTCACATTGATGTCTGCTGTTGAATGTAAAGGTGCATTGCTGAAGACAGCTTTTTCTGACTAATTTTATGTCAACTTGATACAAGCTAGACTTGTATCAAGTTGACATAAAGAGGGAGCCTCAATTAAGAAGATTCCCCCATAAGGTCCAGCTGTAGGCCATTTTCCTAATTAGTGATTGATTGAGGAGGGTTTAACCCATTATAGGTACTGCCATTCCTGGACTGCCAGTTCTGGGTTCTATAAGAAAGCAGGCTGAGCAAGCCATGATGAGCAAGCCAGTGAGTAGCACCCCTCCATGGCCTGTGTGTCAGCTCCTGCCTTCAGGTTTCTTCCCTGTATGAGTTCCTGTCCTGACTCCTTCCATGATGAACAGTGATATGGAAGTGTAAGCCAAAAAACCCTTTTCTCCCATGTTACTTTGGTCACGATGTTTTATTACAGCAATAGTAACCCTAACTAAGACAGCTTTATATTTTTTCTGTGTGCCAAATTTCACTAATAAATATTAAGCAGTATTTTAAACTTTTATCACTTAGAAGTGATTGGCTCTTTAAACTTTAAAGTTAAGGTAGTCATTATAAGAGAACAGAAAATCAAACACAAATGTGATATATCTATATAGTTCACATGATCTTTCAGTTACCATATGTGTAGCGATGGTTAATAACTCAGAGAATATGTTGTGTGTCCATTCAAGAGGCAATCATGTGTCAAAGGAAATTGGTTGAAGAAAAGACATAAATTCTATTTAGACATGGATAACTAAACCAAGACTATGGATACTGATAAGACAGGTATCATCCTTATCATATATCCGGACTGACTTTCATCTATTTAAGGAAAAGAGGTGCAGAAGGAACAAACTCACCCTCTAACCTACCCTATATTAGAGAACCAAATATGAGATTGAAGAAAAGGATCTATAACCTTGATTTTACATTTCCTCAATGACTCAAGAAAATAGTGGAAAGGAAATAATGTCAGAATCCTTGATTTTTCTTTTGATCCAAGAGAAAAAATATTTTCTAGTACAGGCCACATTCTCACCCTTCCTACCTTGATTGAATTTGTAAAATTTATCATAAAATAGGCAATAAGTTCTTTTTCTTTTGAGCCACCAGTGCATTTATGGCTGTGCCTTGAGTGTCTAGAAGGTGTGCCTTAGCTTTGAGTTGCTGTCAATAGTAGTTCTCAGCTGGCTATGGTGGCCCATACCTATAATCTCACAAAAGAGCAAATATTTAGAAAGTGGTTAGGTTTAGCAATACTGGTTTAGCAAAGGGGTGGTTGTATGTTCTCTTCTAAGACTGATGACTTAGGTAGCCTGGGTGATTAGCTATATTTCCAGTACATACATCTCCCACACCTAAGACTCAGGAAACACTGCAAAAGAGGAGGCCAAAAGATTGTAAGAATCAGAGGGTCAGGAAGTTTGCTGTGAGATGGTGTCTCCTAGTAATGCCAGAAACTACATTCATATAGTCTCAACAATATGACAGCTTGAATATGAGCAGGACAAGGAGAGCAACAATAAACATGGTAAAGTGAATTAGGGAAAGATCATGAGGTCCGATTGTAGTAGGACAGGCCCATAGGGTTGAGGAAATTGGCTCAGACCAGTTGCCAAGGCATGCACATAGCATACTCCTTAAGAGCCAACCTGGAGTCTGCATGAGGGCCTAGCAACAGGAGCTGTCAGGGTTCCTGGTCACTGTCAGAGGTCCTGGTCACTATCAGAGTTCCTAGTCACTGTTAGAGTTCCTGATTGTGCCCAGCCAATGAGGGACAACCACACAAACTGGACGCTGGGAGGAGGGTATATAAGGCCTTCGCTGTTATTGAATAAATGAGTTCGTTATTTGCCTTCAACGGACTCCCAGTGTCTGTTACGTTGATGCTGTGCCTTCTCACCCCCGCCTCTGAGGGAGCCATTAGAATCTAAGCTGCAGTCCTATTCCCTAATACAAAGATCTACAGACATCTGAAGAATGCTGACAGCTGAAGAAATAGTCTTCCCAAGGGAAATACACAAATATTGGTCATCCAGTACCGAACGATCAGCCCTGAAATCATACATACAAGTGACATTATACATACTGAGCAGGTTAGATTTGGAAATACATATGTTCTTTAGGAACACATGTGTTCATACAGCAATAATCAATAAAAAAGGGTGCAAATTTAAAAGAGAGTAAGGAGGGATGTATAGAAGGGTGTAGCAGTGGTTCTCACCCTTCCTAATCCTGAGACCCTATAGTATAGTTCCTCACGTTGTGGTGACTCTGCAACCATAACATTATTTTGTTGCTACTTCGTAACTGTAATTTGACTACTGTTATGAACTGTAATGTAAATATCTATGTTTTCCAATGATCTTCGCTAAGTCACCCCTGTGAAAAGGTCATCTGACCTTTCAAAGTGGTCATGACCCATAGGTTGAGAATCACTGGTATGGAGGGAAGAATGAAGTAAATATATTATAATCTCAAAAAAAAAAAAAAAGAAATTAACACTCAATTCAAATTCCATAGTTTGTATACCTTTAAATATCATTCAATGGCCAGGAATCAGAGGCCAGATAGCTTAGAGTTCTAAGCTAGAACCAAGCAAAAAGGGCAATGAAATGATTTCTCATGATATTCTGTGCGGTGATGTTTTATAATAAATAAAGCTTGCCTGGAGATCAGAGGAAAAAGGCAAGCCATTTTAAGTAAACACAGAAGTCAGGCAGCAGTAGCACATGCTCTCAATCCTCTCACTTAGTGGCAAGATCTCTGAGTGTTCAAGGCCACACTAGGGAACAAAGCCAAGCATGGTAATTTACACCTCTAATGCCAGTACCAACCATAGAGGTCTGGAGGTCTGTACAGACAGACAGACAGACAGACAGAAAGTGACAGAGCTGTGTAGGAAGAGGAAGTGATGTAGCTGGGCTAAGAGAACCAATGAGAGAACAGAACAGAAAAGGCATATAAATGTGAGTATAGAGGAAGAAGTGCTTTTTGGAAGCTGCAGAGTTGGTGAGGTGAGGTTAGCTCATGGTTTGTCCTAGTCCTCTGATCTTTTTCTAAGGCTTTCGCCCCTATATTTGGATCCATGTTTTTTATTTATTAAGACCATTTAGAAATTTGTCTACAATTCTGCTGTACTCTTAGATCAGAACCTAGCCCAATTGGCATCAGAGAGGCTTCATCAAGCAACTGATGTAGAGACCCAAACTAAACCTTAGGCAGAGCTCAGGGAATCCTGTGGAGCCAGAGTGTCAAGGACACCTGGAGAACATGGCCCACAGAATCAACTAAGCAAGGCTCATAAGGGCTCATGGAGACTGAATCAACAATCACAGAGCCTGCATGGGTCTGACCTAGGACTCTGCATATATGCTATGGTTGTTAGTATGGTGTTTTTGTGGGACTCCTAACAGTGAGAGTCGGGGAAGGGGTGTCTCTGACTCTTTTGCCTGCTTTTGGGACTCTTTTCCTCCTACTGGGTTGTCTTGTCCAGACTTGTCATGAGGGTTTGTGCCTAGTCTTATTGTAATTGTTATGCCGTGTTTGGTTGGTATCCCTGGGAGGCCTCTTCTTTCCTGAAGGTGAGTGGAGTGTGGATCTGAGAGAGAAGGGAGGAGGGGAGGGAAGGGAAAGTGCTGTCGGGATGTAATATACGAGAGAAGAATAAAAGGGAAAATATCATCTAAGGCAGCTATGTTACTTACAAAGTTCCCGAAATGTTTGTTTTTTCAAGTGGTGTGAGCTTTTGGACAAGCATTATGTTTATTCAGCATGTAAAGGCATTTGTCATGGAGCCTGAGAGCCAGGGCTGAAATATTATTCCTACATGGTAGGAGAGAAACAGCTGCTGAAAGTTGTCCTCAGAACTCTACCCTTACCCCCACACATTGAATACATATATGCTTTCCTTTCTTTCTTTCTTTCTTTCTTTCTTTCTTTCTTTCTTTC
>CABHPR010157102.1:26090-41018 GCA_902168415.1 Peromyscus melanophrys | reverse complement strand
CCCCCCGCTCCAGCCAGACTCCTGGGATTAGCCACCCTCCAGGTGGAATTTTCAGGGCAGGACTATTACTCTTACAGCTTCTGATTCAAGACTTCCCTCCACAATTATTCTGTAAGGCCCTCCGCAATACTCAGATCATGAAAGAAAAAAAAAAAGCCTACATAAAAATGCTTTCCCAAGGCATGATTTTCTATCAAGAGTATCTTTAGCCCATTAAACCATCCCTGCCATCCCAGAGTCCCGATCCAACATAATAAAGGCGTTTTTGTTAAAGTTCTCAAGACTCACTTTGAATGTCTTGCCTTTTGTTGATTGAAGCCATATTTCTGGTGTCATTTTAATAGTTTTTGTGTGCGTTTTCATTATCTGTTAAACTTGTAGTTTGATTATAGGTATAAATGAATAATTTTTCTGTCATTTACATTCGAAAAGGAATGCATTCATGAAGTAGCATACAATCCGACTTCGCCATAAATTCTCCTCTTAGACATTCATTTGGTCAGATCACAAAGGCTTAATGTCAGATTATTACTTCTGGCATTCACTCATCAGTGCCTCCCAAAAAGTCTACCTTAAGACGTGATTCTCAGATGCTCACACCAGAAATAATTACCATGACATTCTCTGGCTAATGGAGGCTTTCCTTTGTTCCTTGGCAACACATTTAAGTCAGACGTGGTACCAATTGCAGGATCACAGAAGCAAGGCTTTCTCTGAGCTGGGGGCATAGTCTCAATCAACAGCATGAGGATTCAACAATAAAAAAATGAAACCGGCAGCAGATTGCCCATTTTAAATGGCCGCTCTTCCAAGTGCCCCAACCTGACATGATGTCATGGTTCCTCCATGGCCAGGCCTGCAGCTGGAGTCAAGCATCTCAGGACACAACACTGCCAGGCTCCTGTTCTCACAGGGTGACAGGAATATCCCTGCAGTGAGCAGCAAATTAGAGATTTGAGAAGAAACCTACCCTTTTCGTATATTTTATCTCACCCACCTTCTGCTGAAGTTTGAATGTATCAAATGACTCATGATCATTAGATCTCAAAAATGCAGAATGTGTTATATAAAAGCAAAGGATTAAACTCTACCTTCACCCCTTGGCTTAAGTCTACTCCACCCACACTGCAGCAACACCATATAAAATAATAAGAGCAGGTAATGGGAGCCCTTCTTGTACTTTTTAATCTTTAAATATACACTTGAGGCTGGAGAGATGACTCCGTGGACCCAAAATGAGTTCCCAGCACTCTGTCAGACATTTCACAAATCTCAACTACCTCTAAGTCTAGCTCAGGGGATTTAACATCCTCTTCTGGATTCTGTGAGCACCTGTATACATGTGGAATAGACAATATACACACATACACACTCATGCACACACACACACACACACACACACACACACACACACACACACACACTCACATACATGCACACGTGCCAAAATAATTTTTTGGGTTTTTTTTGTTGTTGTTGTTGTTGTTTTTGTTGTTGTTGTTGTTGTTTTGAGACAGAGTTTTTCTGTGTAGCTCTCACTGTCCTGGAACTCACTCTGTAGACCAGATTGGCCTCGAACTCAGAACTCAGAGATTCACCTGCCTCTGCCTTCCAAGTGCTGGGATTAAAGGTGTACATCACCACCAGCTGGCTTAAGCTATTTTAATAAAATAAATTTTTTAAAATGTAACCCATTTCTTGTCATTTATGTAAAAGTCCCAGGAACCATTGTGAGTTTGTAATCAAGGGTACTTTTCCTATAGAAAGCTGCCCTGGTATCCTGCATAACATCCTCCCTGAAAATCTCCCAAAGCCCATAGCAGTGTGCTTCCATCTGGAGGCCTGGGGAGAACTGAAAGGCCTCTGGAAGGGCCCTCGGGTAGAATGAAGAGCTGCCCTCGAGGCAAAAGAAGGCCAAGGGACTCCCAGAAGGAAAACAAACCTGGATGTAGGATCCCTGAATCCCTCCACTGGCCAGATCTATGGATCTGAAAACGGGCTGTCCTGTCTGGTTCCTGGTGCGCCAAGTCCCTCAGTCTCAGGAAGGAGGTTTGCCTGCACACTGCTGTGGTCCCTGCATCAGAGCAGGGACTGGACATTAATTAACACTTCATTTTCCCATGCACTCCTTTTCTGCAGATATTAGCTCTGGGGCCATGACAGCCATTTCCTGCCCTTTCATCTCTCCTCCACATGTAATTGAACCTTTAGCCCATACCTGCAGACGCTGAAAGGGGCTGCTGAAGAGGGGGAGGCCTTAAAGGGACACTCCTCCCTGACAACTACCGAACAAATAGTCAGGGACTTCATTCCAAAGGGTTATATGGGGCAGCAGACTCAACTTTGCAGCCTGTGTGATTTCTGGTGAGGGAGACTTCCAGGTCTCCGAGTGAAGTCTGGTTGACATGTATAGTTGTGATTAAGCGATAACAGTAAAACAAAGCAACCAATACTGTGAGCAAGAATGTGCTGGGTTCCAGACACCATTCTGTATACTTTTGTGAGGCTCAGTGTGGCCAGGGGGGAGGCCACACAATCACTTCACAGTGACACTGAGTAGCTGGGGAAGGGATGTCACCATGGGACCCTGCTGGCTGTTGCAAAGCAGCACCGCCTCCTTGAAGAAGAGGCATGGCACTTATAGAGTGTGAGGCATCACTGTGGGTCCCCAAGTCCACAGAGTGACTTCATGACATGGCTTTCCCAAGGCTGCTCCACAAAGGCAAATGAGTCCAGTTGTGCCATGGAGCCTTTAAGTACTAGGACCTATTCTGGAAAAGTAAACACGCTGATCTGCTTTGGTAGCATGTGCTCAAGCTGCCACGTGCTCAAGCCACGATGTTCTCATGCTGTGTCCCAGAGCATTCACACGGTGGGGGCCTGGATCCACGCACGCGGTCCCACAGATGTTCTCTGCAGGCCAATCAATGTGTTAAACCAACTATGAGATAGGAAAGGATATCGCCCCTCCCAGCTCTGCAGAGACCCAGTCCAGATGTAAGGACCGAGAGTGATGGAAATAGAGCAAAAAATGTAAGTCCCGTTTTTTATTTCTCACTCATTCCCACACTAACACAAAAACCTGGAGGGATTTCAAGTGGATGATTGTCAGTAATCATTGTGTTAAAATGTGCGAGGTTGCAGGACTAAGGCTTACTGTGGGGGAGCATCCTCTCACTCGATTCTATTAACAATTATTATTTCAGTACGGAAACTGCTGCGGTTAAAATGCACTTTACCCCGAGTCTCCTTATCTCCTATAAAGTAATAAGAATATCTGGCAAAGCTGTTTTGGCCTCTGACCTTAGGAAGTAAGCCTCATGTAAAGCCATTCTGGTTTGTGGCTTCATGGATTTCCTCCTCTAATGCAAGCCTGTCTGCCAAAGCTGCAAATTTTTGTATTAAACAAGAAATGGTAAACACCTTAAATGCCAAAGGACATGGGATCAGAATTGTGTTTCTTTCTCTGTTTTCCAATGTCCAATAGCAACTTAAACATTTACTTGATGGGCGCATGGTTCTTTATACTCAAAGGCAGGGAGATGCCCAGATTGCATCCATTTGGTGGTGTCGACTGAGAATGCTGAGGGATCTAGGGTTCCCTGTCACAATCTCACAAGGATTCAAGAAGAGCTCAGGACCCTGGTCTGTAGATCATGGGTGGCCTTTAGAAATAGGCTTTCCTTCTAAGTCTCACAGTATTTTTGTCCATCTAGGACAAAACTGTGAGGTAAGGGCCTTAAAGTAATAGAAACCTTCTGTGTAATGGTTCCAAGGACCGGAAGTCCAAATGTTAGGTACCCACAGGACCAGGCATCCCCCTGGGGAACCCAGAACAGGATCTTCCCAGCTCCCCCAGTTCCTGCCACCCTAGATCTTTCCTGGCATGTGGTTGCATCACCCAGACCTCTGCCTTCATCTTCACATGAGTTCTTTGTGTGGTTACAACCTTTCCTATCCTTACAGAACACTGTCACTAAACCCAGGGACCACCCAAAGTTTGGGACAGTCACTGGGAATACCTTTGCTAATAAACCAGCAAAAAGTAAACCATTTCCAAGTAACTCATATTCTGAAGTCCAAGGTATGGGTGGATTGAAGAGTGCTAATCACTCATCTCTAGGGCTCCAGGGTGTCTCTGAGATATGGCTTCCTCTCCCTCCCACATCCTCCCAGGAGGAAGAAACGAGACTATGGTCTCTGAGTCTCCATTCAAAACCAGCACTGAACCTTGAGTCAGGTATCTCCCCTAGTCCTAAGGACAGGCTCCAGAGGACACGCCATCACACCTGTTCTTGGAACAAGACACCAAATCTACATTAGCAAACTCAAGAAGTCATGTTGCTGCTGTACAGCAGGATGGGGTTGCCAGGGCCTGTGTGGAGAGCCATCATAAGCACAGGTAACAGAGGCCACCTGGGAAGTCAGCCCCAAGGGCCAAGGATATGCCACCACTAATCACAGGAAGTCAGGCAGCTTCCAGGTTCTCCAGGAGATGTCTGTCTCCAGTTTGGAGTAGGTCAGGCTATCACAACAGCCTGGGAGGACACATGGTGTCCCAGCCTGAGAAACGGGACCTCCTGGTGGCATTTGAAACTTTGCAGCCTGATATGGCTAATGAATCTCCCACCCCAAGCTAAAGTGAATTAGCTGCAGCAGATGTTTTCACTCTGGGAACTCCCGGACCTTTCTGGCCATTCATTTATCCGTCAAGGGGATCAAACTCTACCCTTCTATTATGTGTTGTCACCGGACCATCGCACAACTTTATCAGACTTTTTATTCTGGAAACTGAATTAATTTTCTGCAAGGGGGTTTTTGTGTGGCTCTTTAATCACATTTACGGGGGAACATGTGTACTGCAGGCTGGAGAGCCGATTACAGCTGCCAGAAAGGCCACTTTCAAAGGAGATCGCCCTCTCTCCCGAGGCTGCATCTGAAGGTCCCGGGTTTTGTGGAGAGGAAAAAATTAATTACTATTTTAATAACGAAGCCAATCCTGCTGAAAATCCTCTTAGAGACGGAGCTGGGTGATGTAATGGCTGGCAGGGGGGATATTGAAAACACTGACCGACCAGCCCAGTCCTAGCCCTTCCATTCAGCCTCTGTAAGATGATACGGGCCGCTGGGTCACACATTAGGGAATTAAAAAATATAATAATAACACTAGTTTTTCCTGGGAAGGGGAAAAGTTGTGGTCCTGAGAGAGCAGTTGGTAGGTTCCTGCCTGCCTCTGCCCATGCCTCTACAGAGGACACGCGCAGTGGGCACTGTGACCCTCGGGTGGCTCTGGGTCTCGGCTTTTCCAGCTGAGGACTGAGTATCCCAGAACATCAAAGTGTGGAGTCATCCACTGGGGCTCCAGGGTTCAAGTCTACAGTGCCAGGTCTGTGGAGCATAGTCATTTACACTAAGTCCTGGGAAACTGGCACAGCCCCTGACTCTCTAGACTCTAAATACATCAAAGTGCGTTGTGTGGTAAATTTGCGTGTTTGTGCTCTCTCTCCTAGAGAGTAAATGTGTAGCATCGGAGTATTAAGTGGCTTAGGTCTGTATTTGATTCTAGCTACCGCTCCGTTGTCTCCCTTCTCCCATGGCCTGCAGTGCCAAACTTGATCCCCTTGCCTGAGAAGCCCAGCCCACTTGCTCCTCCAGAGTGCGACTACTTTCTTGGGATCCACCCCTTGCTCTGCTGGCTTTTTACTCCTCTCTCTTCCCACCTCTCCTCTCCTTTTTCTGCCCCAAAGGATGAGCAAAGCAGGTATTTTTATTGTGACTTGAAGAATACCCATCGGCCTGAGGACAGTGTGAAAGGCTCCTGTGTGCCTGTGCCTGGCCTACCTGGAGGGAAGCCCTCACATCACCCTGACTGGAGCCCCAGACACAGCCCAGGTAAGACCAGAGAATCCACTGGAATACAGCTTGTTTGCTGAGGATGAGGAAGCCAGAGGCAAATGGCTGAGAAGAGATGCAGTGTATGGACTAGGAGAGCGCAGGGTGCTGCTGAGGAGGCTGCTGGGAGAAAGCAGAGGACTGTTTCATGCAAATCAAGAAGCAGCTTCCACTCACTGTGAAGTGGCTGAGGTGGTGTTGTCAGCTCAGTGACGGATGGAAGAGCACTGAGGGGAGGAACGGCGTTGCTATCCAGAATCTTCTGTCAGTGGGAACAGGTTCCAAGCATGGAATGTCGCAACCAAACCTCAGAGGCCACAGTCCCTCTACACTCTCAGGGTGTCAAAGACCAGCCTTGCCCTCCGTAGGCATAAGTCTACCACCAGCATTTGAACAATAATGAATCTCCTGGCTATCCCACATGAGAATTCAGCTGAATTTCACAGTGAGATGACTGCCCCACCCCTGCATACACACACTTCACTTGCTGCTGATGTGGTCCATGCTGCCTTTTTGTCATCCTTTTTTTTTCTTCAGTTCCTGGGATGAACCCAGAACCTATGTGGAATCCATTGTCTTCTCCCAAAATAGAGATCATGAAGCAATCACCTACCCCTAAGGGACTTGTACAATTTACAGTCCCTAGAAGTAGTGCCCAGGTGCCTGAGGACAGTTTCCCAGCAGGAATCTCATGGGTCCTTGAGAATCTCCAGGGAGAAGAAGACCCCACAAGTTTCCTTCCAGATGAAAAATGTTCCAACCTTGTCCTCCTGCAATGTTCTGAGTATTTTAGGGAAAGGGGAGGGTGGAAACAGATTTTTACAGGACAGTGGTCCCCACCTTTGTGATGGCAGACCATGCAAATGCTGAAATACCTCCTGAGCAGTACCCTCACCAAGTGTTACCATTCCATAGCCATGACACATGGATGCTCCAAGAGGATGTTCACAACCCTGTCCCCTCAGGAGGGTCTGCTCTGTCTTGAAGAGAGATACAGTGTACACAAAGTCACCCAGCTCCAGAGAGTTGGACATTGACTAGATTCACATGAGGATAGCAAGCCTGGCAAGGCTGGACCTGTCCTGTGTTGTCACGTGAGGCCAAGTGGATACCCAGACCAGAAGGCCAGGAGGGAAAAAGCAGATGCCTCCCCCTGATGTCTACCCTCCTACACCTCAGGAATCCCAATGGTAGCCCAGTTCTCTGTCCAACCAGCTAACAGTGGGATGTGTCGATAATGAGTAAATATGTGTACTTGCTAGGCTCCATCTGGATAACATCCCTTCTCCAGCCCCATGGCATCCCTGTGGTGGGTGGTGGGAGGTGATTATCAGGTAGACTTCATCAAAGATCATGAGACAAGTTTTCACGGTGGGAGAATAAGACACAGGCAGAGCTCTAGAGTTTTAGTGTGGGCAGTTAGGAATTCAACCTGCCCCTACTGCGATACTGTCCATGGACCACCAAGCCTTCAAAGAGATGGAAAGGGCAGAGAACAGTATCTCATGGCATGTGAACCTATAGAAGGTGCAATTTCAGTTCCTCCAACCAAGCTTTGCTGATGAATTCGTTACTGTCCTGGTTTCTACAACACAATGCCTAACAAGAGGCAATTTACAAGACCAAGGTTTATTCGGACTCCCAGCTCAAGAGGATAGAGCCCATCATGGAGGGGAAAGCATGGCCGCAGAAGAAAGAGGTGATGGGTCACATTGTGTACCTAACCAGGAAGCAGAAGGCAAACACAAACATGGAGTAGGTTGGGTTATCAAACCTCAAGTCCCACCCCCAGTAACTTACATCTCCAGCTAGACTCCACTTCTCAAGAGCTCCACACTCCAAAACACCACCATCAGTGATTAACTACATGAGTACGTGGGAGACATTTCACATTCAAACCACAACAGCTGGGTTGTAACCACCACGGCTTCCGTACCTCCAGGGGTCTAGTACACACAGGCCACCTGACCAACGAAGTCCAAGCTCCCACAGCTGGCTTTGTACAGACCAAAGTCACTGATTCACTCAACCACACACTTTAAATACATGAACACCTCAATTAAAATACTGGGTACATTTTATAAGCTTTATCCACACATCTATAGGCCAACCCCCCCCAAATGAGCCATAATGTGAAACTGGATAAACTCGGCCAAACAGAAAGCTGTGCAGTACCACCACCACCCCGCCCCAGAAGGTGGGTATGCACACTGCTCCTCCACACACCACGCAACAGCTATTTCTTCAAGACTGATGAAAACTCTACTCCACTGAATGGGAAGAAAATGTATCAGACTCTCAAATGGGGAAGTTTTATTAGCTGTTTATAACCTGTATTTTTTTTCTAAATTGCCAGAGTTAGCATAAAAGAGACATGTCATATTGATGTGAAAGCTCCCAGTTAGGATTATGAATTCTGTGACAGCACAATTGCCTTGATATCAATATGTTTTTTCATGAATTGCAAAGAAAAGCAGGTGTATAAAAATAAAACTCACATAAAATATAAATTATCATTGTGCAAGTTAATTCCATACCCTCAGGATACAATAGCTCACGCACTTTATATTTGAAAAAAAATGTTTGTGAGTTACTTTTTGAGGTTTATTTATTTATTTCTATTTATTTATCATTTCTTTGCCTGACTGAGAGGTCTCTAAGATAGAATATCATTTCCATAACTATCCCTGGGGACAAGAAATGTCTCTATGTTAGCCTCAGTGCCCCCAAATAATGCCACTCAGAACACACACACATGATGCTCCAGGCCTCCTGCTCAGAGGGGCTTTGAAGGGAAGTTTCTTTCTAAGCAAACATTTTTCTTAGCTGAGTGGGTGCCTTAGCAAGGAGATAAATATGCAGGAAGGCAAGGCACAGACTGCACCAAGGTTTCCTGACACTAGAGAGGCAAGACAGTCCCACAGCCACATCAAATGAGGAAGGGCAGCCCTCCACCTATGGGCACTGTCTATATCATTTGATGAAAAATGCCTCGAATTTTGTCCAAACATACCTGTTTCTACCGTTGAGTGGGTTTCTATTTTGTCTCCATGGAAGGAGGAACATACCTGTGGGGGTAGGACTGTTTTATCCCACAAGACTCAAGACACATCCTATAGAACTGTCCACCAACATATGTTCACACAAGTGCTGGCTTGAAGATTTGCACCTCACAGCTGCTTAGATGCTGCACCAAGTTAGGGGTCCCATGGGTCCACAGGTGCCCCTGGAGCCAGCCCTCAAGTGACAGGAAGAAGCAGTCCAGGGAGCACCCCAGAGCAGAAGCTCCTAGTGTCCCCAAAAGGGGAGTCACAGGCTCTCAATTTGCCTCTTGGACTCAGAAGTACAAGCTGCAGTGCAGACAGCTCAATTTTGCCTTGTTCTTCCAACTGCTTGGCTGAAATGCCATGTTCTGAGCTTCCACAGCATCCACAGAGAATGGAACGTGTGGATCTCCTGCCCTAGAAGGGCCAGTTTAGTTTCTATGTTAGCAAGCAGTTGCCTGCACCGGAGCTAAAGTCAACCCTGCAAGACATGCAACCCATGAGGCATCAAGAAAGAAGTACAACTTGGTGTTTTCTTTCTGCTCCAGAGAGTTCCTCAACTAGAGCTGAGCTGGGCAACGAAAGGGAAGAATTGTTCTGGAGGACAATAGCAGCTTCTCTTGCTGAAGATACCTAGAGGATCATATCTGCCTTTTGTAGGCTGCTCATCCATGACTGGATGGCTTTCAAAAAAACAAGCCATATCAGGAGCAGGTCCATTCACCTCTTGGGGGGTCTCCTCGGCAGTAGGTGGAACCAGGAGCTGCTTCTTACTTGTGGTGAATGGAGGCAGAAGTCATCTTTGGTACATCTGTGACTTAACTACTGCTGTCCCTGCTACCCACAGCTCTCTGCTCTTTGGTTGCTTAGTAAAAGGGATGCAGAAGACTCTGAAGAGGCCCCATGATAAAGATAGCATTGTCACAATCAAAGGAGCCAGAAACCCTTGGTCACTGTGTGTCAGAGGAAATACCAAGCAAACTGGTAGGTTATTAAGAAAGACATCAGCCTAGTGGTCCAGAGGTGCTGATGTGAGGGGTGTTCAACATAGCAGCTTGCACAGATTGTCTTAAAGCATAGAAGATGAACAGTGGAAGACACACTCCCCGTCTTTACAAACCATGTTTGGGTGTCTTAAAGAATAATAATAACGATTTCCTCCTTCTATTTCTATTTTCAAAATAAGAAAGACTCTGATGCCCCCTATACAGGTCAGTGGTACAATTTACTGAAAAAGACGACCAAGAATTGCTAAGAAGAAGGACGGCAAGGTCATGTAATGTACTCTTTTGAGACAGGGTCTCATGTAGTCAAGAATGACTTTGACTTCCTGACCCTCCTGGCCCCGGTTCCCCAGGGCTGGCGTTTCAGGCATGCTATCACTACACCAAGTTTTGTGTTGTGCTGGGGATGGAGCCTACACGCTAGGCAAACACTCGACCAACTGAGTTACATCCCTAGCCCAACAATGGTTGCTTTAATCAATTGAGCTTCCCCTGAACCTCATTCCCTGAGCTCTTGGTGCAGGGAGAAAAACGCAGGGGAAGTCCTTAACCATTGTCCCACCGTGTCCTTCCTGTCCCATTCAGGAACACTGACCATACACTGCATTGTGTCAAGACTGCGGTATAGTCTCAGAGTTCCCTTTGCTGCAGAAGTATGGTATACATGCCCACAACATCTTCCCCTGTGCCTCAGCACTTGCTAAATATTTAATTGGTTCATGCAATATCAGCTGGGCTAGAATACATTGTTCATTAGTCTTTTTAGTAGAGGTCATTTCTTAATTATATCGATCACTCATATCATATGAACCATAATTGGTGCCTTTCTCCTGGCCATGTATTTTTAATGAAGTGTTTGTGCCCTCTTTGCAATGGCAAGGTACGTCGGCAGGTGACGTGTGTCACTCAGCCTAGAATCCCGGATGCCTTCCTCCTTTGAAAACTGCAGATACAGGCTGCAATATAGGGAACTGCAAATATATGGAATATTTGGATATTTTTTTCAGGCTGTTTTTTTTTTTTACATTTTTGAGACAAGGTCTCACTATGGAGCCCAGGCAGACATCCAACTTGTGGTCCTCCTACCTCCAACCAGAATACACAAGGATCACAAGTATCGTATCAGCCACCACATTCATCTCAGGGTATTTATTTTCTCTCAGGAAATCTGTCTTGGTATCAGAGTACTGTGCTGTCTGGTGACATATAGGATCAGGATGTATGGTTTCTGGGTGAGGGCACCAAGTGTTCACACAACACAACTACCAGGACCCAGGACAGCATGGTTGCCTGTGCAGCCCCACGGACATGGCAGTGGCCATACTTGTAACTCCATCATGGTGCCCATCTCAAATCCCAGGGTCTGAGAAGGCAGGGGGAAGCAACAAGGGGGTGATTTCAGTCCCTGCCTCCCAAAGACAGGCTTTACATTTCCAGTCATACTCACCCTCATCAAGAGGGACAGTGACTAGAAGGTGCCTTCCATCTCTTCTTGGACCCTCTATGAGGGTGCCCACCTATGAGACCTGGATGGCCTCCAATGGCTAATCTTACCACCTGGCAGGGGCACTTTCTACCTCTGTTCCACCCTTTCTGTTATGCTATGCCTACATCCTGGACCAGGTTGCCCAGCCAGGAGTGGCTGACCAGCCATGTGGACACTCCCAGTTCTATGGAATTCCTGGAGATCCAGTGCAACTGGCCTCCCAGGTGACTCATCTCAGGCCCACAATGAAGGCATTGGCTTCACACACACCATCCTCCTCTGGAAAACGTCCCACCAGGGTAGATCTCTGTCATAATTTCATTTCTATTGATGAGATAAAACACTGACCAAAAAAAAAAAAAAAAAAAAAAAAAAAAAAAAAAAAAAAAAAAAAAACGGCTTGGGGAGGAAAGGGGTTTTTTTTTCACCTTGTAGAACAGAACCCATCATGGAATAAAGTCAGGGCAGAAACTCGAGACAGGAACTTGGAAGCAGAAACCGAAACAGAGGCCATGGAGGAAGAGGTTTACTGGCTTGCTCCCCGTGACTCACTCAGCCTGCTTTCTTATACCATCTAGGACCACATGCCCAGGGATGGCCCCATCTACAGTGATCTGGGCCTGCACACATTAATCATTAATCAAGAGAATGTCACCACAGATGTATAGGCAATCTTTCAGAGGCATTTTCTCAATGGAGGGTCCTCCTAGAAGATAGCTAAGTTGTGTCAGGACTCGGGTAGGGCCAGGAGCACCTAGGTGGAAAGTGTCAGGAGCCCTAGAGACTGCCCCCCACCCAGGGAAGGCAAGCAGGAAAAGGATTCCTTTGCACACAGGCTTCTCTAGTCCCCATTTAGGAACACACTCTCAGTGGTATGGGGCAAGGAGGGGAGCTGGGGATACTGGGTCAGAAAGCACCACAAATAAGGAATCCCACTTTTTCCTTCAGTAAATGCAACCTGTTTTGCCTCTGAGGGGCATGTCACACAGCACACAGGCTGTAGGAGGGGGTTGAGGTGAGCATTCAGATCAGGACCTCTCCCAGAGCCCTGGATCCTGTGTCTGACTAACCCTAGTCCTCTGTTTTTCTTCCTCCTAGGTGAAGGGCAGAAAGGATAAAACTGTAGTGAAAACCATGACGGCAAATGTCTCCCAAACGTTAGGATTCCCTGGGAAGAAGTGTATCGCCTGCATACCCTACCCCCTGTCGTAATTGATGCTCCCGATGCTGGGAGAACAAGGAATGTTCTGAAGTGAAACAATGCACACATTTTCCGGAACAATTAAACATTAGGAAAGGCAGAAGTAGATTTTATTTTTAATATAAGTTTATTAGCCTCAATTCATTGCACATAGAAGTGTGTGTCACAAGGACATTTTCATCCAAGTGTGTTGTGTGCGTTGACCGTGTGCACCCCCAACTCTCCTCCTCCCCCACCAGTTATTTCTTGTCCCCTCAGACAGCCATGACTCTGTCTTCATGTCCTATGCACACATACAATTTATGTGTCTAAAGAAAATCCAGAATGCACAAATGATAGAAAACATGTGATATTTATGTAGCTTTCTTTGTTGATATAAAATTTTGTTCCTGAAAGTAAGTATACCAGACACATAGAAGGGAAACATTTGTGTTCATTGATATTTTTTAGAAGAATAAGAGGAGGGCTTAGCAGTAAGATTTTAGAAAATTATTTGATCAATACATATCAACAAATTCATTTTGCTCCCTTGCCACAGCCCTGTGATTTTTCACTTAAAGTGTCCACATGCACCCTAACCTACAAAGGCTTGCAGGAACTTCAGTCTCTGTTTTGGTGTATCCAAAGCCCTCAAACTGTATGTGACTGTTTAAATGATACATCACAAGGCTGGAAAGATAGCTCAGCAGTTAAGAGGATTGCTCTCCAAGAGAACCTGGGTTTGATTCTCAGTACCCAGGTGGCATTTCACAACCATCCCCAGGTCCAGGGAATCCAATGATCTCTTCTGACTTCTGCAGGCACCAAGCATACATGTGGTGCACATACATACATGTAGGCAAAATACTCACACATAAAATAAAATTAATATTTTTAAATTAATAAATAAATAAAATCAAATGACAACTCATTTCCAGATCTCAAAAGAAACAGGTACCAAGTGTGCAGTTCCCACCTCCTGGGTGCTGGCTTCTCCCTCCCAGGGAAAGTCAAAGGGAGGGGGTCCTGCTGACCTCACAGGTGTCCCAGGGGTACCCAGCAAGCATGAGGCTGCTTTCTCTTTAGTTTTCTATTGTTTTGCATAACTTGGCAGGGCTTCTTCCTGTTCCTACCTTGCCTTTGTCTTCAGTGGTATCCAAGAGATTACATCCTAGCAACCATAACACCCTTGTCCTTTCGGTTGAGCTATGGATTGTCTCTTATGAAGGCACCTAAATAATAAAGGATTTGATCCCATGGCATGGCACCAGGGTGCACTTACTGGGTCCCTGGGGACATGCATCCATTCCTTGACTAACCTTTATTTACAAGCATTGCTTCCATTGTGGGCATGACTATGAGAAACACTTTTGAAGGAATGGTGCTGAGCACAAGAGTGTGTGCGCCTTTTAGATAAGTCTTTCAGGAGTCTTCCAACAGGCTGAGACAATTTACACTCCATTATAACAACTGGCCTCCACATCGGTGTGTCAGCAAGCTTCCACATCCCTCTCTGTCTTAGTAATAAGGGTAATAGCTAGGCACTATCATCACACAGATATTCATATTTTGTGCCTATTAATTGAGTATTTGCCCTCTGAGTCTTAGATGTGTAGGAGCTCTTTATGTATTAAGGGAATCAACATTTTGGCTATGACATGAATCATAAATATTTTTTATTAGGTCAGCAATTGATTTTTGGCCCAATTATGACTAAATACTAAAGTATTCAATTTTTAGAAATTTATGTCATATTTTATGATCTTTCCAACGTAAAAATATTTTAAATTATTTCTTAAAACATTCTCATAGCTTTTTCTAGTAATTCCATAGTTCTGTCTTATACTTAAATTTTTTATCTATCTGGAATTTGTTTTCATTTAAGATGTCAATTATGAACGTATATTATTTTCAAATTTTGTAAGTAATTTTCTTAAAAATTTGTCTGATCCATCTCACTCTTTTATGAATTACATTTATCCTCTGTGGCCAAGTGGTGATGATCCTGTCACTGTTTCCCACATAGGGAGCTGCGGCTAAGAGGAGTGAGAACCCTAAAGCCAGGGAGCTGCAGTGTCTGCAGCACCAAAACACATAGAAGGAGAATGGTCACCCAAGAGAATGAAGGTAGATGGCAGGGGGGAGGGGGGAAAGGGTAAAAAGTGTGGGTGTAGGTAGACTGGATCCATAGGTGAGATGAGATATATGTGTATGTATCTGATGAGTTAGTAAACCTGATAAATGGATGGAAATACATGATGGATTGATGATAGACGATAGATAGATAGATAGATAGATAGATAGATAGATAGATAGATAGAT
>CABHPR010157102.1:11105-21156 GCA_902168415.1 Peromyscus melanophrys | reverse complement strand
TAGATAGATAGATAGATAGATAGATAGATAGATAGATAGATAGATAGGCAAGCAGATAGGCAGACAGGCAGACAGATGAAGTTAGTCAGACGGAATTGTGTTGTATACTTATGATCCTGATACTCTGAATGTTGAGGCAGGGGAATCATTAGTTTGAAATCAGCCTGGGTTACATAGAAATACCCCATCTCTCAATAAAACAACAACAAATGAACTCTCTCTCTCCCTCCCTCCCTCCCCCTCTCTCACTTGCTCACTCACTCTCTTGCTCTCTCACTCTGCATGTGTGAGTGTATGTGCATGTGCATACCTGTCTGTGTGTCTGTGCTGCTTTTTAAAAAAAATAAATAAAGGCTTGGAGTGAGAACTTTATATACAATGATGCACAATACAATTTGGTTTCATGCTGTCTGCTTTGAGAGCCTAAAGTTTTATGAAATAGCTGATGCTCAGACCACGTAGAGAAGGGCAGAATGTGTCCAGCAAGAATCTATCCCCTTGCTTTTGTGTCTCAACAAGAAAATGGACATGTGCAAGCATGTATCTATGCCTAAGTATGTGTGCAATTGCTTATGTAACTACAAAAGAAAATTTAAAAGAAAATGTGGACTCTGCTCCTGAACTCACTCCTAAATCCAAAGGCAATCTGTACAAAGAATCCGTGAACCCCAGTAGATCTTAAACACAATGAATCCCAGGAATGAGAGAGTAACAGATGTGGGCAGCAGCCTGGCCATCTGTCAATGCTCGTGAGTTTGGGGTGACATTTGACGAGATGCTCACCAAGAGGACGTCAAGGGGAAAATGGAGTGTTCTCTACCTTTGCAAAATGACAAATATCTTCATGAACCCACCATCAAACCAAGACCTTTCCTGTGATTGCAGATGTCTGTGAACTGCAAGAAAACATGGGGACTTCCCATTATAAACTACAAAGCAATGAAACAATAGAGCAAATTAAAGCCCAATCAGGACAGAATAAACTTGTTTGTTCTTTGGGATATTTAAAGTTTCAGACAGAGTGACAAGTATTAGAGACAGTGAGGGCTAGTCTACCAAGAGTGCATCAAGAATCAGGAGCATCAGCACAGAGCCCACCCCGGGGGAAAGTCCTGCAAGTTAAGTTCTCAATCTTGCCCTAACCATGTTACCATCAGCCTTCCTCAAGACTAGAGCATGCTAACCAGGGAGCCTCCATGCAGCTTTGTGACAAGCCAACCTCCTGAACTAGAGGATGTAGGGAAAGGGCTTGGGGCCTTCTATGACCCAGTGAGACAAGAACTGAAGTTCTAGCAGAGCCAAAGGCCCATTGAGAGAAAGGCAAGGCCAGGCCAGGAGGAGCCCCGAGCAGAGGGTTGGGAAAGGGTTTCAGCTACTGAGTACCAAGGCAGAGCACAGAAAGCTATGAGACAGCCACCACTGAGGGAGCTGGTGCCTCTGGAGGGAGAATTAAGATTTAGAAGCTCAAGGGATCAGTCCCGAAGAGGGCAAGATGTTCTGTACACAGAATCCCCCAGACCTGTCCTTGATACAGCTCCTGGTTGGCTCTGCCATGGGTATAGCTCAGTTTCAGAGCCCACTGGAGCTCCTGGGAGCAGACTGGCACCCTTCAGAAATTCTCAGTCTCATAAAATTTTACAATCTGTTATTCACAATGTCCTTGTCAATTAAGCACTTTCATGTGAACATATGATTAGTGTGCCGGAATATACATTTTGCCCAGTTTCAGCACATGAAATCGGGCATTCGCTCTGCATTTCCTTAATGGAGAAAGGTATACAAAACAGTGTTTTGATGGGTGTGTTTTGTAAGCAAGCTCAGCTTCCAGGGCAAGCACCACAGAACCAACAGATGCTCGGGTTGTTTTGTAAAATGTTATCCTAAAGCTGTTTTTCACCATATTGAAAATATGACGAAACTGGTGGCAGGATTTTGTCTAGAATGATTGCACCAGGCTCTAGCCATTTTGTTTGTAGGAAGACTGTAATTACCAGAAGTTCTCTTTTCTCCTTAGGCCAAGGCTTAGACTTGGCAAAAATGAGAACTTATGAGCAGCTAATTGTTTGAGGAAAACTTCAAGGATGAACAGAATCATGGGTAGTGCTTGCTGGAAGGACAGGGAAAGCAAACTCCTTGGTTTCCTCCATTTACTTCACATTTTATAAAAGATCTGTCATGGGTTTTTGGTCAGTGGCCACCAAACTCAGTTCCAGAGTCCTCACTGTATAGGGAAAGTTCCACATTGACCTTCTTCCTTCTGTGAAACAGATGCAGACTTTGCGTCAAACGGTACTGTTTTTCAAGACAGCAACCCTCTCCATAGGTTTACATTGCAAAGCTGTTTCATCACTTTCTCTGCCAAGATTTTAAAAATTTAACATTGTAACAGAACAATTGATTGCTACACTACTTAGAACCTCCTGTCCTAGGGCTATTGCAGTAGCAGGCCAAACGCCCGGATCCTAGTAGGCATACTCTAGACAGCAGGCAGAATCCAGGCTGGGGCAGGAGACTTGAGGAAGGAGCAGGCTTCATTGGTGGCTGATATTGTCAGTTGGAGCATGTATAGAATCCCCATGTGGTGTCCCATATGACAACTCGGAAGGCTCCCGAATGTCCCACTAAGAAGGCATTCCTGTGTCTGCCCTGGGAAAAGCCAGCCTGTGTGATAGGAATGCGGTGAGCAGCTCCGAGGGTGAAGAACAGGCACCTGTGAGAAGACCTTGCGAAAGGAGGGCAGGATGTTACTGCAGGGAAGACTTCCCAACCAGGATTGGAAGAAATGGAGAGATAGCTAAAGAACTTTCAGAAGCTTCCAAACATTTTAACTGCAAAAATAAAAAATAATAAGATTGGCTTTTGTTGCTATGGCTTAAAGGGTTTTTTTTCCTTTGTTTTGTTTTGTTTTCAGTGTGTGTGTGTGTGTGTGTGTGTGTGTGTGTGTGTGTGTGTGTGTGTTCATTTGTGTGCCTGTGCGTGTGTGTTATTTGTGACCATGGAGGGCAGAGGCCTCAAATGACTTCTTTAATTACTGCCTACCTTATTTTTTCAGAAAAGCTCTCTCACTGAACGTGAGACTCACTGATTTGGGTAAGCGGGTTGGCTGGAAAGCCACAGGACTCTGACTGTCTCTGCCTCCCCAGCACTGGAGTCAGTAGCTTATGTTACCGAGCCTGACTTTTCTTTCTCTCTTTCTCTCTCTCTCTTTTCTTTCTTTCTTTCTTTATGGGTTCTGAGGATCAAATTCAGATCTTTGTGTAAGTAACTTTATTAAGCCATCTTGCAACCCAGATTTAAAGTTCTTAAAGTAAAATAACCATGGCTTCACAGGCAGTTGCAAAGCACGGTACAGAAAGATTCCAAATGCCCTTCTCCAGCTTCTCCAGCTACACCTCTCATGGCTGCCAATTACTCATCAAGAAAGGTTATGGTGGACATGTCCACTGACCTTAGGGGACTGTCATCTTTAATGTGTGTCTCACACCTCATGTCTGTGTACAGCTGTGTCACTGATGTGCACTCAGGTGACCACAGGTAAAGGATCCCTGAACTGTCTCCATCTATGGCCTCGGCTATAACATCCCCCAGACCTTGAACATCTCTGTTCTTCCCTCCATCTCCATAGTCAGAAGGGAGGTTGCCAAGCAGAAGCCCTACTGTGATCGTCCACAGAACCCCATGGTGATGTGCTGTAAGGCTCCACCATCACGGTGACAAACCACAGGACGCTCCTCCCTGGACTTTGGCAGATGTTACTGCGGCACCAGTGTTTGCCCCGTACGAGTGAATAAACAGACTGATCTTGTCTGTTAGTAAGACTCTAAAAATACCAAACCCACATGATGAGCTGCCTTAGACATTCTGTGAAACAAGCCAAGAGCTGGGGCGTACAGACAAACTGACAACCATTCTGGTCATGGGTCAGACACTCATCATAGCGCCTGGCAGAGCTGGGACTTATGGACATCCACTAACACATGTCTGCATATCATCAGGCTTTGTTTTTTAACCACAGAATCCCTGCCACTAATCAGTAGATTCCGAAAGAATTGAAAGCAGATGGTGACCTCTGGGAAGCAGGGTACCACACCTGACAAGGCAGTGTGCCGCTGTCCGTGGTCCTGCCCTTCTGTGGGTCTTGACTCCTGCACTCCTTTGCTTCCGGGCTGCTCAGAACCCTGCGGAATCTCCTCACCCACTGACCCTGATGAACAAGAGGCTTTTCAGGAGGCAAGAACCAAGAGAAATTCTACAGCTTACTAGTTCCTGCAGCTTCACAGTAAAAAGGGTGTGTTTCCAGTAACACTTGAACTCCTTGGGTTGGAAAGACTGTCTATTTGCTTTTCAATATTTTTCCTAAAATCAAAATAGTGGACTCATGAACATTTCTGACCACTGCTTATATGGTTTCCAGTTTTTCTCTTTAGGCTCAAAGTTCCTGAGTCCTGGTCTCTTACAGTCCCTTGTATCATGTCCTGGGCCTTGTGTTGCCTTTGACACTGTGTCATCTCAGTAAATTAAAAGCAATGACTTGTGGTGATATACTGTGTACCCTAATAACCTTGCCTGAGGATCAGAGGGCAGAGCTAGCCACTAGATTAGACACAGAGGTCAGGCAGTGGTGGCACACACCTTTAATCCCAGCACTTGAGAGCTCATGCCTTTGCTTGGGAAGCACACATGCCTTTAATCCGAGGAAGTAAGATGGCAGGGCAGAGAAAGGTATATAAGGTATGAAGAAGCAGGAATTCACTCTCTTTAGGCTGAAGATTGCATAGAGGTAAGAACTAGTGGCTGGCTGTTCTACTTCTCTGATATTTCAGCTTTCACCCCAATATCTGGCTCCGGGTTTTTATTAAAAGACCACCTCAGATTCGAACAACAATGACATGTGCATTGGATTCATACAAATGGATAATGGCAGTTACTTTGCCTACATTACTACTTCCCACCCATCTTCAGTCACTTCTAAGATGAGCTTTCTATGTGTGTGTCCATGTCTGTGTCTCTGTCCATGTCCTCATTTTGTGTGTGTGTGTGTGTGTGTGTGTGTGTGTGTGTGTGTGTGTGTGTGTGTTCTAAACCTCACTTCACCTTCTAGGCAGCTTGTAAAATAAGTGAGAAAAAGTGGGGGCAGCCCCAAGCACAAGGTGGCACCCTGATGGCCCACTGCCCATACTGGACACAGGGCAGATGTGAGGATAAAACTGTCAGGAGGGAAAACACACAGAGAAATACTGCCATTTCCTATTATCCATGTTCTTTTAGCAAGCTGTTTGCCCAGTTGCCATGGCATGGGCGCTGAGATTCCATAATTTTTCCCCTGCCTGCCATCCACTCATGCGACAATTGAATTTAATCAGCCCAGACGGTTGGTTGGGTTTTGTCTGTGTGGGTGGAGCAAAAACTTTTCTCACCAGCTAAACCCACAAAGTATGGAAAAGCCATAAATAACCAGTAACTTCTAAGCCTTGCACCTGCTTGCTTTATTTAATCTGGCCTGCAAGGACACAGAAGAGTAAGCATAGAGTTCTCAAGTGGGGACCACCATGGGTAGGCAGGGCTGGCGGGACATATCTGTGGCAGAAAACACCCATTTTGGTGGGGAGGTATTAATCCTGAACAACAGAAGTACTTCTTGTCACACAGAACATCCGCAACAGACTGTCCTTCTACAGGCTAAAGGAAACGTGACAACAGGGGAGAAAAAGCCCAGATTCTCTGAACAGCAGGAGAGCAGAAAGTTTAGCAAGAAGATCATTGAAAGTAAAGAGTGAGCTCTGACCCCCAATCTACTTAGTTCAGAAGAAAGATGCAAAGGTACAGCACCAGCTGGCTGTGTGGATACAGACGCCCACACTGAACTGCTCTGCCGTACCTGGACAGGACACTTGACCTAGTTAAAAAAAAATATGTGCAGTCCTTCATAGAACACTTCCCCTGCTATGAAATAACATATGATCAAGAGGAAAGGCTTTTCAGGGATATTTACCCACTGGCGGCATGTCATAAAAATATATTAGGTTTCAACATACAGTAGTAAAGATTAAAATGTAGGAATTTTTTTTCTATATCCCAATGCAAGACGGTTGAATTTCCAGGACTCATTAAAAATTCACTCACTGTATGGTCAAATGATCATGAAATTCTTCACTGTGTCCTTAGTGTGGTAAAGGGCTTGTAAAATGTCTCTTTGCTGTAAAGCTAGGAGCTGAGATCATAATAAATGTATTTGCTGGTTCCATTTTTCAAATTGATAAGCTTATTTCCTATCATATATAGCCAAGTCATTTTTCTTCTCAGCGGCTAGAGGAAAGGAATGGGTAGCTAAGCTGTTTTCAGTTCAGCTGGAATTGAGGGATTACAGCCAAACCATGGAGCAACTGCAAAATCTTCTCTGCAAGTAGCATGTGGTACCTACCTAAGAGAGCCTCACTTCAGCAAAGGGAGGCGGAAGCCACAGAGGAGCTCACAATGAGCTTGAAGATGAGGGATACTCTATCAGGAGATGGTGACGGAGACATCTGCCCAGCTGGTTGGAGATGGCTTATCTGAGGTGATCCTGTACTGTGCTTGGTCCCCAGGGGGGTAGTGATGGAAGCAGTGGGGGCTTCAGAAGGCGAGGCCTTGAAGAAAGTGGGGCCTTTAGAAAGTGGGGTCTGAAGAAGGCGGAGCCTGCAGAGTGCGGGAGGAGGGCCATCACTCTTGGGAGGGTTTAGGTAGTTCTCCTGGAACCTCGTCAGTTCTCACGTGAGAGTTGTTACAAATGAACAAAGCCGGCCCCTCCCTGCTTCCTGGCTTCCTTTCTCACCGTGTGATCTCTCGCCAGCTGTGTTTCTGCTGTGCGCCACTCCCCATGATATGATGTAGTCACAGGCCCTCACCAGACTCACATCATACTCTGTGGAATTTCAGCCTCCCAGACTATGAACTACAGAGATTTTATAAATTATCAGTCCCAGGAGTTTTACCATGGCAAAGCAAAATAGATAAATAGAGCAGTTCATGGATGGTTACTTAGTATTTTAACCATGACTCAGTTTCTCTATCCTGCCAAAGTTTATACCTGTCCCGTCCAACTTTTCAGATGTTTCACCAGTTCACCATATATGACATCAACAACTTCTGAATCCCAGATTTTGGATTGAAATACTGTTCATTGAATGTTTGCACAAAGAAGCGATACACAAACACTCCTGACAGACACGGCTACCCTTGAACCTCCCAGGCAGGGGGTGACTTGGGATAACAGAGAGAGGTGCCTCCCCCAGACTAGAATTTAAATTTAGCTCAAAGATAAATAAGGGTCTCACCAGATGCATGGGGAAAATGGTGGCCTCCCCATAATGCTATCAGGATTAAATTAAATTTACTTGCTCTTTAGAGCAAAGCAAAACCCTGGTATGTACCTCAGATACTGCTCAACACCCTGTTCTAGAGATGACTGGAAAATGCCTATCTACCCAGAGGCAAGGATCCAGGGGAGAAATATGAGACTGAGTCCGTACTTAGAATGTATTGGGGGCTTATGTGAGTTCTGCTTTATCTTGTACATGGATGGAAGAAATAACTTTTCCCGGCAAACTAATCCTACTGCCTACTATTAGTGTGTCCAGTGTGCATGACTGACAGTGAGATGGGCTGTGGTCTTATGCCATAATAGACAGCAGTGTGCATTCGTAACGTTTTTCCATCGAGTGCACCAGCTTTAACTTGGGGATTTTCAAGCAACACAATGTTTTATTTTGTTTTGTTTTGTTTTAGGTAATCTTTATCTTTTGAGCCCATTGACCACAAAAGTAGAAGGGGGAGTAAGAAAGAGGTGGAAGGAGTGACATAGGGAAGGAGGGAGGGAGGGGAGGAAGGAGAGAGGGAGGAAGGAAGGGAGGGAGGAGGGAAGGAGGGAGGGAGGAAGGAAGGAAGGAAGGAAGGAAGGAAGGAAGGAAGGAAGGAAGGAAGGAAGGAAGGAAGGAAGGAAAGAAGGGAATGAAAAAGAGGAGCACAAATCCTTGACCTTGAGGAGGTATTAGCAGTCCAGTCTTCTAATGAAGGATACCCAAAACTCCTTGTGGTCCAGCAGTCCTGGTAACAATAGGCCATAATGGTTGCAATGGTGCAGGTGCTCTGGGTACTAGCTTAATCCACAAAGGAATATGAGTCCTTTTTTTTCTTTTGGTTTCTTTAAGACAGGGTTTCTCTGTGTAGCTTTGGAGCCTTTCCTGGAACTCACTCTGTAGCCCAGTCTGGCCTCGAACCCACAGAGATCGACCTGCCTCTGCCTCCCGAGTGCTGATCATTAAAGCAAATGTATGACTATATAAATGGTGTCACCATTTATAGCAAGGGTGTGCTCAGGCCGAATAAGGGTATAACCATGTAGATCAAGGGTGTGACCACAAACAATGAGTGTGTGGGCATGGGGAATAAGAGTGTTTCTCTGTAGAACAAGGGTATTCCCCCATGTAGCTCAAAGGTGTGGCCATGTAGAACAATGGTGTGTCTTTGCAGAGCAAGAGTATGACCATATTGACCAAGGGTATTTCCCTGAAGAGGAAGAGTGTAACCATGTAGAATAAAGGTGTGACCATGTAGAATATGGGTGTGTCCATGTAGGGGTAGATGCCTCCACACAGGGCCAGCACATTCCAGTAAGGATCCAGCAATGTACACCATTGCTGTGTGCTTCCTGCTGTGATCACTCATGTGAGCCTCTTTAGCTAGACCAACTATAGAGATGCGCCTGTCTCCAGGAACTGATGTTTCAGAATATCCCAAGAAAGTAGAGAAGAGGATACCACCTCGCTGGCTCTTTTGAGTCTGTCAGGGAGAAATTGTTCAATATTTAGGAATTCAGGGAACGACACCTCCTAATGTAAGATCTCAATATTAAAGAAAATGGGAGAAGTGAAGAGGTATTTTTTTTTAATCTTCTCTGACCCTCTTCCTTGATCTGGACTTCCTAACAATCTGCCCAGGAGGTCATATGACCTTCTGTGAGATCCAAATCCTACACTGACAAAGGCAATCCTGGTCTCTGAAGGTGCAGGGTTAGAGAAGTGAGAATACCTTCTGGGGGCTCACTCAAGCTCACAGCCACCAGATGAGACTGTCACCCACTTCTGCTCCCCCAGGTGTATCCACATCTTCAAAGCTATTTCTTCCGGGTTTTGTTTGCTCACACACACTCCAATATAATGTAAAACATATTACATAAATTTTCATGAACTTTTTTTCAGTCTGTCTTTATCAGCTTAATTTCAAAGTCTAAATAGATATTTTAAAAAAAACTGTCCTTCCCCCATATCTTCTGGCACTCAAGGTGAGCTTGGGATATCTCACTCAGTCCCAAAACTGCAGTTTAGAGATAGGAGCTACTGGCAGAGTCATTTCCCCCAGGTCCGTCTGTTAGGGTTGTTCAAGTAAAGGTCATAGCAGACTTGATTCACAGACCCAGCCAGGAACCTGCACACCCATAGCAGATATTTTTATCCCTGCAGACTCCTGCTCGACTTAGGTGGCCACTGGATGCCTCCGGGATGCTTTGGCACATGAAACTGTTGGTGCAGCTCTGCCTTCCTCCTCGCACAACACATTCCCTGTGGACCTGTCTGTATCCATGGTCTCCTTATCCCTAGAGCACCATCATGCAGAATTGGGTCCCCCTGAACTTCCTCATCTTAGGTTCGGTCATTTGTGAAAACTGCTTCACACAGCCCTGGTCACAGTCCAGGCTAGAACTGAGGATATGAATCCAGATACACACTGCAGGAAGGATATCAGTGAGGCAAAGCAAGGGAGAATAGATAGGAAGGCAAGGAACAAAAAGAAAGAGAGAAGGTAGCCCGGGCCCAGGTCACATGTCTCCTTCAGTGTGGGTTCAGGCCATGGAGACCCTTCTCTTTTCCTCTGCATCCAGGATCTTTCCCTTGACTGTGCTATCCACAACACTGGCACATTCACCCAACCAAGAATTGCCAGTATGCCCAGTTAGGGTGTGAACCCAAAGGGAACAGCCTAGTCCCAAGCTGACTCCAGACCCAGTTGGGGTGTG